>JBBPSA010000163.1:0-14245 GCA_038093355.1 Boletus calvinii | reverse complement strand
ATGCCCGCAAGGTGACTCCCCGTATCCCCGCCGTTTGCCCCGCCGGAGGGATAAGGTCCCAAAATCCCAATGTAGATAAATCACTGCCAGAAATACATACATCCGCCGCACAACTCGAGTACAATTTTTGATCATACAGACACTGTCTTGAAGCTTATGCCCAACGCCCGAGTAATGCCATGATGCCAGTACCCAACAACATGCAACACAACGCGTATGCAAGCTTCCCAGCAGACGCCTCGTTCATATCTTTGTTGAATAGGAACTCGTGCGCCATTAGCTGCGGTATCGAGTTAGAGTAAGGTCCAGGGAAAAAATGAAGCTGTTTACCTCCACCAAACCGGTGTACAGCAAAATCCCCGCGCTTAATGAATCCATTACACCGCTGACGATGGACGCCGTTGTGCTACCGGGGTTGTAGGTGTTACGAATTCCAAGGCCTGTCGCAATTCCCACTGGCGTCGTGATAGCATATAGAAGGGCTCCGCAGATGGGGATGAAATTATACTTTGGTGGCAGTCGCATGAACGCCAATCGCGATCCAATACCCAGGCCTTCGAATGTTTCTTGGAAGCGCTGTTAACGGTATTTTTGGCGACCTCGACGAATGACTCACGATGGAAGATAATTACGACGAAAAGCACTTTGAAACCCGGATCCACAGCCAGTGTCAACCCAACGAGTAGACTATACATTATCCATCATTATCTGTTCACTCGCCTGGCAGAAAATAGTAAGCTTACCTATGCAGCAGAACGCCAAACTCCAAGATGAATACACCGATGATCTGCGCCAACGCGGAATCATCAAAGTGTCCTGACCGAGATGCCTCGAGGTCAGACGTAGTTGTCTCATCCTCGGATACGCCCTCCGGACCGTGAGCAGCGTGTGAACCGACACCATGTCCGTGAGGATCTGCGAGGGTGATTAATTATTGCTTGATAATGCGTTGTGGGCGTACCATGCTTGATTCCCAGTGCAGCAAGCTTTGCGCTCCCCACACGGAAGGCAATGAGTTCTATAATAAATATGCCGAAAAGACTGAGCATTGCGAGTGCGAGGGCATACGGCTAGTGTCATGGTATTATCGAATGAGACCGGTGGAATTACGCATCCAGACGCACGTATTGCTGCCATGCAACCGACAAGCATGTCGATCCGAGTTCACTTATCGCGGAGGCCAACAAGTGAATGAAGGCAGTAGCAATCTGCATAGAAGGTAACAAAAAAAAAGCTGCAACCCATAAATCAAGGAACTCACGATAACTCCGGAGCCAAAATATTTAGCGAAGCTACAGACAGAATGAGCACGGTATAAACGAGGGGGAAAGTAACGAAAAGACCGACTCGAAGACGCCAGCTGGCACCTTCAGCCACTTGGATCTCTTTGCAAGGACAGGGAAGAATGCACCGGAGCCGGAGGTTACGAGGATCACGAAGACGGATGCTATCCGCAGGCCAGTGTAGGTATCTGCGCCACCACCGTTACCACAATCTGTGGAAGACATGACCGCCACCGACGACTGAGATTGGAGTGGAGCCGGGAGGTTGAGTGCTTACAACTGACCCGAGCTACACCCGTTGTTTATAAGAATGATCTGTGGGAGATCAACTGTGAGGGTCCTCACTTGAAAACATGGTACCCTCCCAGTCACGCCCCCAGAACATCGACGGGTCAGGCTGCGCGTCGAATATTTGGATACATCAAGGTAAAGTCGTGATGGAAATTTCTAATCGTGCGAACATGTACGTGACTGCTCCATGAATGTTGTGACATCGTCGCGGTACTCATCCTGTAATCATTGGGGTCCTTGACAGGAGGAGAACTTCATCTGCGAGAACATGTAAACGAGAAGGTGGAGTTGACAAAATATGAGCGGCGTAAAAGGTCAACTTCATCTCGACGTAACTTCTTCGACCCACAACAGCGGAAGAGTCGACGTAGAGTGAACTGATGTCGGATATCACCATGATTATCGTTGCGAAGGGATGATCATCCGCTGGTGCCATGGTACCTTCTCGCTCTCCTGATGAATGCCCCGTGACGGTAATCCTCCGAGGTCGCACAAAATTTGCGACATCCTGCAGTAAGATAAGCATAGACCTGTTATCGACGCTTCCCTATCCTGGGTCAACGAAATCTAATAGGGAGACACAACTTCAACTTACTGGACCTAGGCATGACCAAAATGAAACCACCGCATCCGTCAGGGTGGTATGTAGTAATTTCGACTTGCGATCAATGAGGAATGGGACAGATTGCGATATTGTCCTGCGCGCCTCAGCTTGATCCTGAGGGTCGTTTGTTTTCGACGACAATGGAGACATGGCTAGGTGGCGAGTAGCGTACGCGTACGCGAGACTATGAATCCGATTGCCAGTGTCAGTCAGGGAGCGAGCAGTAAATGACACGTACAGCACGGCGCAGATATTGTACAGCAGCGACACGCCGCGAGAAGCCTGATTGATGAGGCCAGTTGGAATCACTGTCAACTTGGGCTTCACGCCGTAAGGGATGCGTAGCGAAAGGGGTGATTGGCCGCCATCGCTGGGTGCATCCCACCACGGCAGCTGTCTGGTTTTCTCAAGTTCCGCGCTTTCTAGAAGCTCCCGTACCAGCCCACTCGACGGGTCCCCGAGCGCAATGAAGAACTTATCTCTCTCCTTTTGGGTTAATAACTGAAGTAAACCATCGACTGACGCAGAAGCTAGGACACTGACATTAGTTTGGAAGTAGGACATGTAGAAAATGACTCACATACATCTATCGCGGAAAACCGGTGCGCGAGGCTGTCTTCCTCGCTTTCTGAATCAGAGGGATGGAATACCCCATCCTCGTCCCCAGTGCTCTGGTCCTCCATCCGTTTGAGTAATTCAATTATCCTGTTCCTATCTCCCTCAGTTTTCGAGGACTCCGACTTGATACCTATTTCAATCTCCTTCCGATAAAACATCTCGGAGCACCGTGAATGAGGCTTTTGGTCGCATCAGGAGTCGGCAAGACGTGAGGCGGAAAGCATACCTCTGATCGAAAACATTGTAAGCTACAGTAGAAAAGGTTGCACGACGGACACGTGTATCGCGAAATTTGTCTTCGGCAACTGTGAGGGTCACGGTCGTCTGAATCTGAGTCCGCTCAGGTGATGAAGGATAGTGTAACGCACATCCCACAAATTGCTTCACCCAATCCGCCAGCTGGCTCATCCAATTCATGAGTCTTGATCGTAGGCGTCGTCATGGCAAATATTCAGCTGGTGGGAGTTGGCACTTGTTGACCACTGAGCCGTTCCATCCGTCATGTTCCAAAAATGGGTAGGACTATCACTGATTTCACTCACGCCGAAACAACGTCGAAAAGTCGAGCTCGCACTGTTAGGCTACAATATCATGGTGGATGCTCGGACTGTTGATGCAAAATCAACTTTTTCTTCGCTCTCTCATGTCCTCGATCCGCGCATTCTGCGAGCGCTTGCCGACATGGGTTTTGCAAGGCCTACTTTGGTACAAATGAGAGCTATTCCAATCGCTCTCGAGAATCGAGACATACTCGCAAGGGCGCGTACTGGAAGCGGGAAGACAGCTGCATATTGCATTCCAGTCCTGCAGAAAATTTTGAGCGCGAAAGCCGTAAGTCCTGTTCGCACTCGTTCCCGACCTTTGCGTTTAAATGGAGTCTGTCTTGACTACCAGACCCTGTCCACTGTGGACTCCTCATATCGAGTCACTCGAGCCTTAATCCTCGTGCCGACCCGGGAGCTTTCTGAACAAGTACATTCTTGTCTGCGGAGTCTCTTGGCATATTGTGACAAAGAAATTGCCATATCAAACGTTGCGAGTGGTGCTGCATCTCATGTACAACGGTGTGGTCAGACACCTTGCGAGTTAGGTGTGCTCTCATACATTCTCATAGCGCCGTGCTGGCGGACAAGCCTGACATCGTCATTGCGACTCCGTCACGTTTACTCGGACTCCTTCAATCCAAAGTACGTTGGTCTGTTACCACCACGGTTCGCGTCTCACCTATCCACAGGCACTCGTACTATCTTCCCTTGAGTCCCTGGTTATTGATGAAGCCGATCTTATATTATCGTATGGCCATGACGAGGACGTCCGCCAGATATTCGGGGGAGGCCATCTGCCCACCATTTACCAATCTTTCTTAATGAGTGCTACAATGACAGATGACGTGGAGACCTTGAAAGGTCTTGCTCTACGCAACCCTGTGGGTCCATTGCTGTTCGCTTTTGAAGTGTACCCACTCTTTCTCGTCTAGGCCACATTGAAACTAGAAGAGGGTGATGAAGATATACCATTACTGACTCAATACTTTGTGCGGTATGCCGAACATATCTATCTAATTTTACCAACACCATTCACGCTATAGCTGAAGATGCTCCGAAGTGGACAAGTTTCTCCTTACCTATGTAATCCTCAAACTCCGCCTTATCAAAGGCAAATGCATACTCTTTGTTAACGACGTAGACCGTTGTTACCGTCTCAAACTCTTCTTGGAACAATTCTCGATCAAGAGCTGCGTTCTTAACTCCGAACTCCCGCTGAACTCCAGGCGAATATCCTTTCCCCCCAACTCTGCATTTCTACTCATCTCTCCGTCAGATACCACACTGTACAGGAATTCAACAAAGGTGTTTACGACTACATCATCGCTACAGATGAGAGTGGTGGAAAGCCCGAAAATGACGGCGACAATGAACAAGAACAAGAACAAGAACAAGAGGGTGAAGAAGGGCTGCGAGATAACCTTTCTGCTCTAGAAGACACTGGTCAGTGATCACCCTCATTCGGTTATAGACGTCATCACACACCCGACAGAAAAATCCAACGTTCTGACCTCGACATCAAGGTCGTCTGTGCTAAACAGCTCGTCGCAAAAACGTGAACGATCCTCATCACCGCAAGCAGGGCGTTCCAGGTCTCTTAAGCGCAAAAAAAAGAAAATATCGGACAAAGAGTATGGCGTCACTCGCGGTGTTGACTTCGTAGATGTCGCCTGTGTGGTGAACTTTGATCTTCCCTCGTCTTCCAGATCATATACGCATCGCGTTGGACGGACAGCTCGCGCAGGTCGTACAGGAATGTCTCTATCCTTTGTGGTTCCCGTGGAGGAGTGGGGAAAAAACAAGGTCGTGGGTTGCCTCGAGTGTTCCAAAGATGATGAGGTGGTGTTTGCGAAGATCGAGAGAGACCAGGTTGCTAGAGGGAACACGATCAAGGAATATCAATTTGACATGCAACAAGTCGAGGCGTTCAGATATAGGATGGAGGACGCCCTGCGCTCTGTAACTCGGAGCATCATCAAGGAGGCGCGAGTAAAGGAGCTGAAAACAGAGATTCTCAACTCTGAGAAACTCAAGGTGCGTACAAATGTTTTCTGCTCGTGTCTCTGAATTGCTTAACTTGTGCAGGCGCACTTTGAAGACAAACCACTAGATCTTGAATATCTTCGGCACGATAAGCCATTGCATCCCATGAGGATCCAGGCACACATGAAGCATGTCCCAAAGTATCTCCTACCTCATATGGCCTCGGTTGTTGGCACTCAGGAAGGGGATTCCACTACGTCGAATTCGTCCAAGCCGAATGTTGGATTTGCACCCTTTAGAAAACCGTCCAGTCGGCGTCGTGGACGAGGTGGAGGTAGGGGCGGAGCAAGCAGTGGAAGCAAGAAAAAATCAGACCCTCTGAAAATATTTAGATGACATACGCAGTAAATACATGTCGTTCACTGATATAGCACTTCGTGCCGTGGCATATTCCTGGTACTTAATCTGCCACACCTTCTTCCCATCCTTTGGATCGCTCAACAGCACGCTGCCACGCCGCCCAAGCCTTGTCCCTTTTAACCAATGAAGTGCGGGGTGCGAACTTTCTACTGCCCTTGGTGTTAACCTCAGCGAGTGTCTCCGGTTTCGAGAGGTCCCATCCGAATAGTCGGATAGCAGCTCCGGCTAGCAATGCAGACCCCAGGGCCGTTGACCTGCCAACGAGTATACTTAGCATCCAGTCACGCCGGCCAAGGTATAAGCACTTACTCCCTCATCTCGGGTCTAATGACGTCGAAGCCCCCAGTGTCTGCCAAGATCTCCATACAATCATCTCCGTTGGTCATCCCTCCGTCAACCTTGAGATGTTTGAGGTCGGTCTTGGAGTCTAGTTTCATGCTCTCTAATATGGCTCTTGTTTGGAAGGCGTTGGCTTCTATCGCTGCACGCGCAATATGCGCTGGAGTGGTGTACGATGATAGCCCTATATACCTTAAGAGTCAGCTTCACAAACATCGAAACAGTGGAAAGGGACAGTGTCCTAGTACCAATTATAAGTCCAGCGGCCCCAGGATCCCAGTAGGGTGCCAGCAGACCAGAAAATGCCGTCACGAAATATATACCACCAGAATCAGGAGTGGATCGCGCCAGATCATTTATCTCGCTCGCAGACTGGATGAAACCCATGGAATCCCGTAGCCTGAAGCCAGTTAGCCCAATGTTCTGCATCTTAAATCATAACGCAGACCATTTAATGGCACTCCCTGCAACCCCGACTACATCGCCGATACTTAATCAACAAGACAACGGGTGAGATGATCGACTTACCACTGCCCTCCAAGGCATACACAGGAGTGGTACCAGGACCAGGTTGGTATGCAACCTAACGGAGGTCTTAGTACTGGAGGTGAGGTTCAGAACAATGGCAATTACGGTGCTCAACAGCCCATGACTGCTCTGCACAATTTCTTCACCTGTGCAAAATAGTAAGAATGCACCGGTTCCGTAAGTGCATTTAGCCTCCCCTCCCTTCAAGCATTTGTTCCCGACCAGCGCGCCTTGCTGATCACCCACCAGGCCAGCGATGGGTATGCCTTTCAATGGACCGTCTGCGATGTGCCCATAGACTTCGGAGGAAGAGACAAGCTTTGGGAGAACAGATGGCCGAAGGTCGAAAAATTTGAGCATTCTGTCGTCCCATTCTAACGTATTAAGGTTCATGAGGAGGGTTCGCGACGCATTCGTCACGTCTCCAACATGGATGCCGCCAGAAGACCCTCCAGTCAGGTTCTAGCCCAGTCTACGTCACTCACAATCGCGAAAGAGATATTGCATTACCCACATATGCAACCCAAGATTCCACCGTACCGAAGAGCAGGCTACCTTCTACATGAGCTTTTTTAACCTCCGGATGGTTGTCGATCATCCACCGCAATTTGATAGCGGAGAAATACGTCGAGAGCTTCAACCCGGTTCTGACCGAAGACGATTTGATGAGCACGAAGCGAGCAAAACCGACAAGCCCACATATCACGCAGTGCATTGACACCCTCTTCCCCCTTCTTGAATTGACCTGGAGTGACTTCAAGCCCGGTGTCTGCGAGTACTTGTTCGTAATGGGCTACCACGTTCTTCGTCCTCGAGTCAGTCCATACGATGGCCCTGCACAATGGCTTTCCGGTCCCGCGATGCCATGCGACGGTTGTCTCTCGCTGGTTCGTGATACCTGCGAGAAAGAACTTGAAGTGGTAGGGAAGGAGTGGAAAATGCACTGTACTACAAACCTATCACCTTGACGCTTTCTTTAGCCCACCCGTTGTTCTCCAAGTCCTGGCATGCATTAGCGATACAAGTTACCGAAACCTTTTGTATTTCATCGGGATCATGCTCGTGCCATCTGTCTCATTGGAAAATCAGCTCATCGAATGTCAGATGTAGGAACTCACCCTGGATTGGGATAATACTGAGGAAACTCGGACTGAGATTGGGCGACGATATTAGCATATTGATCGAAAATGATGAACCTGACTGAGCTGCAAGACAGTACGACAACATAAATCAGAACCCCAGTCCGCTGAGGGTCACGGCGAGACATCTCCCGGGACCCTTGCAGTATGCAAGCAATAATCTTACGTTGTTCCACAGTCCAAAGATCCCACAAAATTGCTTTGCTTAAGCCCTGCCATGGCGGTCAAAAGGTAGAATGAGGATCATCTATACAGAGACTCGGAACGGTTGCCTTATGTAGTGATGCGGGGTTCGGGTCTGCACTACTATACCAGTGGTGCCGCAGTTGACATGGTGACCAGGATGACACTGTCAAGCGACAAAGTAGTTTATACAATGCTAGAGTCAGGCAGTTCCACAGAGGTTGCCACCTCCAGTGAACGATCCGTTGGTGCAGCTCCGAGTCAACGAATCTAACGAAGTGGCGACTTTGAACTAGACATATGGCTCAGGATAAATATATTTCCTTCTCCGATTCGGTCCAGGCGAATACGGGAAGTGGATGGGCTTCGGTGTTGAAAACCCACTTTTCGAGGGGAATAATATCATCGTCCAAAAACAGGAGATAGAGATATTTGAGTGTCTCAGCCAGGAAGTAACTGACGTCGGATGATGAGGAAGTGATCATGCAATCAAACTTGTCTGAACTTTACTGACCTCGGCATTGAATCTTGTAAGACGGGATCCTCAGATTGGACCCTGTCCACACTGGCATATCCTGATGACGTCTTTGCGACGCGCTCGATTGCTTGGAAGACACTCCAGCCTCTATGCCGCCATTTGACGTCCCCAGTCGTCCGCCATAATATGTAAAACGACTCGACGGCCTGAAAAAGATAGTCTGAATCACACCAGTCAAAGGAGGAAGCATCAGCCAAACCTCAGGCCGTAGATAATAAGCGGTATTCTTGATAACATAATCCCTCGTGGTGGTGTCGATTTGCTTCTCCCTCACAGTCTTTGCCTTGGGATTCCCAACCCACGGTCGCTTGTCTCCCACGCCGGGTGGTGACCCTAGCTGACCACTTGCCTTCCATTTTTGCATCGCGTCCATCCACCTGATTTCACCAGCCTTACCGATACGCATGGTGACGACATCTGGTCCCAGTCCTGAGGGTTGATCTGCGTATGAAAGATAGCACATTTGTGCGATACCCTCAGCAGCCCAGATATGTAGGTCTGCGAGGTCAAATTCGGCGAGAGCTTCGTATCCTTGACGGTATTTCGGAGGGAGATCATCACCGAGTTGAGTAAAGTTGATTCCGATAGTTTCAAGGTTATTCAAAGGAAGGAGGTGCGCTCCTAATGCCAATAGTCCGGGGAAGAAGCAAGACAAGTGCTCGAAGGTATGCGAGGTTGCGGTCCTGTTCCCGTTGATGGTTGAATCTGTGACGTAAAGTAGCTGACGCTGAGATGAAACGTAAAGGAGATTGTGGATAACGTGAGTGGTAAATCTCAAGTCTTGATAAGTACAGTCAGGATGTATGTTTGGATCAGGGAGGAAGAAACTGACACATTTCAAGATTAGCTCTATCTGAACGTGCAGTGAGCAAAAATTGTTTGAGGGTATATTCGTGAGCACTGTCAGCAGCGCCTCCAACCGATAAATGAACTGGGGACAGATATCAATTGAGTTCCATGAGTTGTAGGGTCAGAGCACGCACGATATGACGGCTTTCCGTCATGTATGTCCCACTTGGTTGGATACATACCTCCCGATAAACTGAGGTTGGTATTATGGAAAAGATTGGTAACCGTTGTAGCCTATAATACGAACAATACCGTCAGAGCGGCAGTGAGACCAGGCGAGACCGCAACACCGACACGATCAACGTGCGCTTTCTTTCCTGTAATTTTGCCCAGGTATGCATATTCCATTTGGAAGGATGCTATTTCAGCAAGCGCGCCAGGGGTCAACTGTGACCTAAGGTTTCCACTGGAGCTGGAGGGGAATGTCGATGGCAGGTACGTAAAAATGAATATGGACCTAGCGCACTTGTAAGTGTCGACCGCGAATCGGGGGAATCCGCTAGATGTATTGAAAGCGGGCGAAAGCTTTGTGGCGAGTTCGTCTGCTTTGTCTCGCAAGATACTGTCCATGGACAGCGCATAAGCAGACAAAAGACCGCCCAAATAACGAATGACGGTTTCGAAGAATGGTACATCGGTGTTCTGTAAGAGTAAGTCACGCAGCATAACCACTTGAATTCGAGAACATACGGCGGGTAAAGAAAAGTTAGTAGATCCGATCACTGGGATGGCACGCGCATACTCGTTCTCTAGGCGCATTAGAAGCATGGTATCAAGGGAATCTACGGCAGTGACACCCCAACCATTGAAGCTATTCCAAGTCAACTTGGGTATGTAGTACAGCGGCAGGCTTACTTGTCGATGGCTATGTTGGAAATAGGTCGCAGTTCGTCATGGGGGAAAGCATAACGTTCGTAGCCGTGATAGGCGTGCAGGAACGCGTCCTTTACTTGTGCGGCCCTGTCGGTCCAGATCTCTGGGGTCTCGGGAGACCAAAAGAAGACGTGTTCCTGTGGGAAGAGCGCCTCACTTGCCTTCAAATATGAATGATAGAGAGTCCACGACGCTACTGAGAACACCAGGACGAATGCGACATGACGAATAGCGACACCACGACGCAGAGGCCGAACGGAGATGCGTGTCAGACACTTTGTCATGAACGTCTACCAGAAGGAAGTAATTTACATGGTCTACCATGGGAAAACCACTTTGGACTGAGACCACTACGACACAGGCTGAGTTTGAAATTTGGGGAGTATTCAGGGAAATTGTGAGATGCGAGCGAACGACATGTCGAGCTTTGACAAAGTCGTCAAGTTGGCCTGCAAGCCAAAGCCTGCCCCTCCAAAGGCAAAGGTATGTCCACCCCAATATGGATCCTGTCTCCCCCACATTTTCTTCTTAGTACCTAGATCCCATCATAGCCGCTACTTGGTCGGAAGACGGCGCCGTTCACGATGTCTGTAAGGCCCTCGTCCCTCGTCTTCGGGAACCAAATGCCATAGTGCGCAGCGAGTCCTGTTGGCCCTGTTCTCTCCCTCACCCCGTCTTGTTGGATCGCACAGGTCGCATTCAAGGCTTTGATCGTCCTACACACCATGATTCGCAACGGAGCAACCGACAACGTGCTCTCGCACCTCTCCTCTTCAGAGGTCCTGCGTCTCCGTAATGTCTCCGCTGGAAATTGGGAAGGTGACGAAGCCACTACGTGTCACAGCCATGCAGCCGCTCATTGCCGTCCGCGTAGGTTATAATGCACCTCAGAACATCCAGCACTACGCACTCTATCTGGACTCCCGCATTCGTGCGTTCCGTGAGCTGAAACACGATGCAATCCGAGTTCAAGCCGAGACAAATCGTGATTTGCGCCTCAACAACTCGATCGAAGAAGACATGGCATACTCCACGGTGCCGCCCCCCAAAGCATCATCAACCAAATCCAAAACTCCACAAAGAAGCAAGACGATCATGGGTCGCAAGCTTCGTGTCATGACGGTGGAGAAGGGCTTGCTTAGGGAAACAAAAACAGTACAGAAGATGATCGACTCACTGGTGGAATGTCGGGTAAGCTTCATCGTAACCCTGAATACTGTCTAATGAAACATTCGCATCCAGTTCTATTTGGACGATCTGGAAGACGAACTCACTATCACGGCTTTGAGGATGCTTGTCAAGGATCTCCTCATCCTATTTCAGGCAGGTAATGAAGGCGTGATAAACGTGCTTGGTGAGGATCGGATCGTCATTTACACAGTTGACTCCCCGTGCTGAACGAACCGCAGAGCATTACTTTGAGATGTCAAAATACGATGCGGAAGAAGCACTAAGCATTTATCGCAATTTCTGTGGTCAAACCGAGCGGGTCGTTGAATACCTTGGTGTTGCCAAGAAACTACAGAATCTCTTGAACGTGCCGATACCAAACTTGAAGCATGTGGGTCTGGAGACCATGCTCCTTAGAAATCCTGTTAATAAACCCACAGGCTCCGGTTTCTCTCGCAAGTTCACTTCAGGAGTACCTCAATGACCCTAACTTTGAGCAGAATAGGATCGAGTACAAGGCAAGCAAAGACAGAAATCGCAATGGTGCTCCTTTGTCTCAGGTACCTAAAGGTATCGTGTCTTACAGTCGCGTTCACCCGATTTTTATTCATGTTTACTCGAGGTACCCCTATAGTCCCAACGAACTCGCTGACTACCTCGGTTAAACCCCCGTCCCCCCCTCCATCTGGCGCTAAGAGCAAGCCTGACGTCAATAATGTTATGGCAGACTTCTTCAGCTCCATTGAAGAGGAGCAAGCCCCAATTTTTAACCCCGTTACTGGCAGGTGAGTTCTGTTCTGATACCGTTGACATTTTCGTAACAAAAAATTCAGCCCTACGGGCAATCAGTTCCAGCAAGCGACGGCACAGAACCCTTTCCTTCAGCGACAGATGACTGGTGCTTTCCCTTCTCAGCCATTTGGCGGACAGGTTCAGATGCAATCTACGGGTTTCCCCCCTTCCTTGCCATTTCAATTTGCACAGCCATTTCAGCCGACCCCGTCATTGCCATCATCTCAGGTCAACAACTTTGCTATCCAACCACAGCATGCCCCTCAGCACCGGCCTTTCTCGACATTCGTTCCCCAGCAAGCGACAGGTTTACAATCTGCACCGACTACCGGATTTCTACAACCTCAACCCACCGGTGCGAATCCCTTCAGGCAAAGTGTACTCGTTCCGCAGACAACTGGAATGCCTACATTTAATAACATTGCGATCATGCCGATGCCTCCGCCGCCCGTGCCACAAACAGAGTCCCTCTTCCAGATGACGAGCAACCTGCAATCACAGTCGTCTGCACAACCTATTACTCAGCAAGTTCGACAACCAATGGAAGTACCTCCGCGGCCTGCGTCCACACCGCTCGCCAATATCGTTACCAATCCGTCATCTATATCCCCTCCTATCGCGCAGCCTGTGAAATCTCACCAAACAGGCTCGCGCAACCCATTTGGTGTTCCGGTGACTCCTGTTCCGCCCGTTCCGAAACCACCGACCCTGTTAGAGCTTTCCGCAGGTTTCGGGCGGTTGGGTGTAGACGGCGGCCAACCAGTACCTCAATCGCAGTCGACGGTTGTCAGTAGTCACCAAGTACACGGTGCCACCATGACAACTCCATCAACCTTCTCGACTGTTGCGTCCTCATTTGCATTCACGAATAAACTTGAAGAAACTCCATCTTCCCTTGTTAGCGATCTGAACATCCCTGGATCGCAACCTCAGAATTCTCAAGCAGCTCCCACAAACATAAGCTGGAATCCCCCAGATTCACTCTTTTCCTCCCTATCTTCCCAACCCACTAACTCCACTGTTTCTTCGCACGCTTCCGCGAACCCGGCGACCGCTATCAAACCCCAGCCTACTGGTTTCGGTGGAGTAAAGCCGTTCAAGCCCACTTCCAGCTTTGGTGCCTCGCTGCTGGAGTCCCTTCCCCCCATACCTCAATCTGGTACTACAACACCTGATCCGAGTGCACAAACTACCCATTCGCCTGCTCCCTCACTACCTACGAACCTCAATGGATCCGTTCACACGGCTAGTGTGAGCAGAGACAGCAATGTACTTCGGACCATGGATTCCCAGCCAACGGGCCCTTCACAGTGGGTGAACGGAGGATCCACCCTTGGTGTTGGTCTCCGCCCTCAAGCCACTGGAGCTCTGGGAGGTGCGAACCCGTTTCGGGCGACAATGTTTGCTACAACATCCTCTTCGTCGACTGTAGGCGGCGTATCCGGTGCACTCGCATCTTCTGCATCGACACCACCATTTGGAGGGTTAAGCAATGGGACAGCCATGTCGCATGTGTTCGATCCTGGATTCGGAAATGGTACATTCAGCCCGTCTTTCACCCGTCTTGGTCAAGACAACTCGAATACGCAACAGCAAAATGCAGGAGTCTCGTTGATCTAGTGGGGGCGTACTTTTCTTTGTTGTTCCTGCTCATACTCCTCCCTTGTTAATCGATTGTGGGTTCTTTGGATAGCCATTTTTTTTACCCCAAGGTCGCTTTCAGCTTGCGATTTCAGTCCAGATTTGAGGACCCTCGATATTGATCTTCTTCGGAGCCATGTTCTTTCCAGGCCACTCTGTGTAATTCAAGTACTACCACACTCTCTTGAATACCCCATCCTCATGTACTCCAGCCCACACTACTAACGCTCTAGATTAAAATTCTTCGCTGACGATATTGGTTGAGCTGGCACAATATTTGTAATTAGATGTAAATATCACGCTCGCGTCATTGTCCAAGCTGGACGTGTTTCGACGGCACGTCAATTTGTTGACCACCAGGCTGGAAGTTAGTACACACCTCTGACGAACATCGATGGCATCGTAAGTCCGCTTTTGCATTTCCTTTGCACACTCCAGAACTCATGCAC
>JBBPSA010000162.1:0-14301 GCA_038093355.1 Boletus calvinii | reverse complement strand
GGGTGAATGGTAAATCGGAATTAAGCATCGGTTTATTGCCCCGACCACGCTTCGTTTCAAATGAAGCCGCCAATTGACTGAAGTAAAATACATGTGCATCGTCCTGAGTATCTCCTGAGTCCTCGACTTCCAGAACATCAAACTTATTTACAGAGGCGACCTGAACACCCGATTCATTCAGTTCGACTTTCCTTTTAAAGACTCAGTGTCTTTTATGTCAAAGAAGCACGCCTTCATTTCGTCGTACGACATCCCTCTCACCGCCACAAAAGAATCCTTTTCCTTTTGTTCCAATGGTTGCAGTGTTTCGGTGGCATGGACGCTCCTTTTACAGTTTTGGCTGTGTCTGCCACCCAAAAACTTATAGTTGGGGCACTGCTTCTTCGGCTTCTTGCATTCTTTTGTGAGATGCCCTTCCTTTCAGCAGTTGAAGCACTTCTGATTACCCCCTCTCTGAGCGGCATCTATAGTGGTTTCACGAGTTTGCTGTTCTGGGGTTTCGGTGGTTCTATTTCCGCAAAGCATCTCAAATGCTTCCATGTCTTTGCCCATGTCTCGGATAGCAGAACACATTGATTCAATGTCTCCTGCCCTTTGGCGTTGTTGGAAGACCTCCTCAATGATTACTTTAGAGGTGTTTTGCTCTAGGAGGAACACGCTGAACGCGTCTCCAATTCTGGCTTGGGCATAGAGGGCCCTCCATTTGACTAGAAAGTCATCTATCGGCATCCGCCCTTGTTTGTAGCCGGAAATCTGTTGTTTGGCCCAGTCTTGTTGTAAGACTGGCTGGAACAGTCCTTCTATTTCCCTTGTGAAGGAGTACCAACTGTTCTCGAAGTGAGAGGTTCCTTGTTCTAGCTGTGCAAGTTCTGTTTCAGCAAAGTAACTCCCCTTTTGCCCCTTTAGGCATGAGAGGATAGCATATGCCCTTACTTTTGAGTTTGGGATAGGCTCTCCAGTTGGGTCTGTGGGGTCTTTCATGGCAAAGTGGCATGGGTTACAATCCAGCCATGCCATGGCTTTCATCCACCATTCTTCAAATTTGGCTTTGGATCCATCATACAGGCCGGGATCTGCAAAGATCTCTACTTTAGCCAAGGTGGCACTTCCTCCTGCAGGGTTTGAACCGGCTGCCAGGCCAGTCCATCTTTCTCCCACTAGCCCCATTAGCTCGCGAGTTCGCCCATCAGCTTCGGAAGCTCTTTCCGTTGCTTCTATCAGTGCAGTGTTGGCTCTAGTTAGTGCTTCCAATAGGGTGTTTCGTTGCTCCTCTAACGCTGTTATTCTTTGGGAGTGCATGGCTGCCATTTCAGAGGCTGCATGGAGCATAGTGGTTACTTGTTCCATAGTCATTTCCTCAACCTCGCTTTCATTGTCTTGATGATTAGCCATTGTTTATTTAGTAGGGGTAGGTGCGTAGATGAAGGAGGTGGGAACGAGGGCGTAGGTAAGGTCTTTCTACGTAAGAATCCCAGTTATGCCTCTGATGGTCAGTGTGTGCTAAGTACTTCTTTCTAGGGCATGGTATGGAGGTGCAGAAGGGAGTAGGGGTTCGATAGTGATCCCTTCCGTCTGGGTACCTATGGAAGTAGTCGTCTAACCTAAAATGGACCTCGTTCTGTATTACTGTGGATAACTGTTCGATGGCTAAGAAGGGAGGAAAATCGGGAGGGATAAAATCTGAGATCCAATCGTTTGGGTCTTTGAGGCTGGGGGTCGAGATGGCAAGATCGGGAGATTCTCTTAACTCTGATTTTACCTCAGCTATCCCCTGATCGATGGCATTTAATAGGCCTGGACTCAGCTCCTGCTCTTCTTCTTTCACCTGTCTTAACTCTGCTCTGGGCTCTGAAGCGTCGGCTGAATACCTGTCTAAATCCGCCCAAGAAGGCACTTATCCTCTGTAAGTATCGAGCGAGTGTGTTCACCACGAGGTACGAGGGTGAGTCTTACTTGTTCTGATGGGATTTGAGCAGCGAGGGAGGGTGAGGGCATGTCTGGCCAGAGACTGTTGTCGGTGGCGAAGGTAGTTTAGTTCTAATGAAACAACCAAGCAAACAATCCCCTAAGGGCTTGCGTGAATGATCTAGTGGAAACGTAGGAGAGGAGAGCGCTTGTCACTACCCACTAAAGGGCCATAGGCAAGACTTATGGTAAGGGAAAGAAATGTATGAGATGAGATGAAGGTCGAGTTGATTCTGAGGGGACTTTGCAGGGGAAAGACCAAGAGAACTAAACTGGAGTTCTCTGGCGGCTGTTACGAACAGTACAGCCTAGTACCCTTTTACTACCAAACGATCGCTACACTTTTACCTTAACATCCTTTCTCCCACTTCGCACCGTCCTCCGAACGCCCTACGTCTAAACTTGGCTTCTCTTTTCCATGCCAAGCATGACTCATTGCATATGACTCATATGCACAGCCCATTTAATCTCCGCTTCAAGGCTGTGCTTATCTCTTGACATGACTCACTCTGACTCCTAGCCAATGGCGTTATACGCTCTTATCTACATCGCCAGATCTAGCGTACACATGTACAAACAATGTAGTAGTATATAAAGGCCAAAGCAGCCGCCAGAGAACTCCAGTTTAGTTCTCTTGGTCTTTCCCCTGTAAAGTCCCCTCAGAATCGGCTCGACCTCCTCATCGCATTTTATATCTTTTGTCTTTACCATTCCCTTGCCTACGGCCCTTTAGTGGGTAGTGACAAGCGCTCTCCTTTCCAACGTTCCCCACTAGATCGTTCGCGCTAGCCCTTAGGGGATAGTTTGCTCGGTCGTTTCAAATGGCATCTTGATTTAAATTAGGACTGTTCTTCTGGGCCAATGCCAGTGCTTGTGGTGTCCATATGTACATACTGTACATATAATTATACTTTTATCCAATTCATATATTTTGGCTTGAGTCATTCTTTATGTTGTTGAATGAATAATATTGTCTTTCATATCCATAATCAAGACTTACATACATGTCAATCCAACTTGGCTTGATTTTGTGAGATGTGATAGACACCATGATATAACTGGTTTTAATTGTTGCAGGTGAGAAAATTATGAGAATTGAAATTTTACTTTATATTGAAATTTGCAAATTTGCCATATATAATTTTCTGTGAAGTACATATTATAATAACAATACATATTATGAGCCTATTGTTTAAGTTACCAGACAAGACTTCTAAGCCTTTAAAATACTTATTAAATCCCTTCCACTAAGTCCTCAAAAAGAGCTTTGTTAAAGGCTAATAGAGTTGCATATTCATTCTATAATGAGCAAATGATCAGCAAAAATGGATAAAACCAATGTATGGATTGAGTCAAAAGGTGGACCATTCAAAAGGTGACCATGAAAATAAGAAATATCAATACAATAATGGATGATAAACATACCTTAATAACATTGGGATGCACCCTTGCTAACAAGACAGCTGTCTCTTTCAACTGTTGTTTCAAAACACACAGACTGTCCTTTGAAACAATATTATCTTTTCTCTGGCTTTCAGAATCCAGACATCCAATCCAACACCGTCCAATAGCATCAACAATTGTTGTGGACCACCCTCCTATTCGGGGGTTACAGGCGTGGAAGAGGACCAACAAGCTGGATAACGAGGCAACATGAAGCGTAACATCTGCAGTGAATGATCCTGAGCCATGATTTGTTCCTTCTGCATCGTGTGGAGAAATTTCAGTATCATCGGGGATACACTCTGTTTCAGGAACAATGGGAAGCGGCAGGGCGAGCCACTCGGCTAAGACAGGGATAATACCCTTTAGGAAACGAGCACACCCTATCCCGAGCGCGGACAAGACAGGCGGTAAACTTTGAGCCGCTGCAACGAGAGTTGGATTGAAAGATCGCTTTCCTGGCGTCGGCCCCTGCAAGGGAGTTTCCGGGACATAAACGGGATCGATGCCCACGTGCCCCGGATCGGCAAAGGGATCAGGACCAGAGGCTGAGGACGAAACGGCAGAAGGAAGAAAGACAGGCGTGTACATTATAACTGTGCCAAGTAGGGAAGAAGAAAGAAGAACGGAAAGTCGGGAAAAGCGGGTGGATAGCGATTTAGACTGCGAAGACGACAGGGTGTGTGTGAGCGCTGTGGCCGGTGTACCCTGGGGTTCGTGCAGTAAGATGTCGTGAGAAGGGGTGGTCGATGGGGTGGTGAGGTCGATGAGCTGAAGGGTGGTGGTAACGGCCAAACGTATGAGGTCTGGCGTTAACTGGTCTCTGAGGTGTGACAGGGAATTTGTGAGAGACTGAACCAAATTCCGGCAACGCATGTAAGTGTTTCAGATGCAGGTGTGATACGGGAAGGTGCTACGCACGTTGAACATGAGCGTATCCACACCGGTTCGAAGGAGCAATTGCGGAGGCACACGAGTTAGCATATCAGAAACCAGGCGGACGCCAAGGAGCTTGTAAGGCACTTGGTAATCATCTAGGAAAGACATGACTGGGGGTAGGCAAAGTGGCCATGCGGTTTCGTATGCTGAGGGCTAGTTGATAATGAAGGATGGTGATCAGAAAGCACCGTGTACGCAAATGGACAAATAGACTAGACCTCTGTGTTTAGAAGACACCAACGGATAGCCTCATCCAGCCCTGGATGTTCCTTCCATGGTTGTTCGATATAGGTATCCTGCACATCCGCCGGACGGGGCAGGATCCGTGCCGTAGATGTGTGAAGGCGTGGGTGGGGAGTTGGAGCGAAGAGAGGTTTAACGACCTGGGTCAGAATGTGGGCGATGAGTTGGTCTGAAGTAGGGATGCTGGCGAGCCGAACTGCAGCGAAAATTAGTGAGGACGTGATAGGGGAGTCCGAACGGGGTACCAGATGCGAGTGAACGTGTCGTTGGAGAGGACCACTGAGCTACCGCTGTCAACGGGGCAAGAACGCAAACGAGATCAGCTAGTTGAGAAATTGAGAGGGTGCCGACGTCGAATGAATCTAGCTGGTTGAGCAATGGCTTCGTGTTTGATTTCCATGCGTATAGCTCGGCCAGCACGGCCGAGTCCGCTATCCTGTCATGCCGTGCAAAAGCAGCGGGAACAACGAGGGAGTCAAGTGTTCGTTGGAGGGTGGTCATTATCGGCTTGGACACCACCAACCGATGCGCCCATTTCGGGCCACCATTTGACGACGGGAGCGGCCTCCGACAGCCATGAACGCATCTCTCCTTAGTACGTCTACTTGTCAAGTTGCATCGCACCTCACTCACACCAAGGTTATGTGGTTCAGGCCCGTTTATTATCACCCACCCCACAACCGTACAGACCTCGCTTGTCTCGGGTGCCTCGTTTGCCCGTTTCAACCCCTCCGGGCAGCTTCTTGCAGCTGCACGTAGTGACGGATCGGCCGTCATATGGGACCTTGATACGAGAGCTACGATCAGGTGGTGTGAGGGTCATGTAAAGGGCGTCACTGCCATAGAGTGCGTCCAGCCCGCTCCGTAGCTCGCGCATGCCACTTAACGTCGCAGCTGGTCACGCAACTCCCGATACGTCCTCACTGCCTCCAAAGACTGGAACATCATCATCTGGGATCTCGCGTCACCATACGACCCGCCTCACAGACATGCAACTATTAGGTTCGATGCACCAGTCGTCGCAGCAAGCTTTCACCCAAGGAACAGGTGAGCAAGTTTGTCTAGGCTTTATGCCCATCCCGACGACCGTAACTCGATCTCTAGCCGTATCATACTCGCCCTTCTAAGCACGGGCGAAGCATATATCGTCGATCTGCGCCGCACTCATCGTGGTCGGTTCGAGCTATGCGACGAAGACGAGGGTGACGAGAGGGCACGGTACGGTACCTTGTTTCACTTCCTCACTGCCATCCAGATGGCTTATGTCGATTCTCGTGGTTTTCTATCAAAAATTGATTTGTTCGTGCATGGTCTGACGTCTTCGCGCATATATAGACCGATAATGACCTCTGCCCGATTCGATCCAACTGGCCGACATGTTTTCGTCGGTACTTCGGCGGGTACAGTGTATGTATTTAATGTCCGGACAAAAGGGGTGAGTTTTTAATGCACAGTTTCGACCGAACCCACTTTCCGCTTCGATTGACCATTCCTTCGAATGCGCCGAGATCGAGGTGGCGTTGTTATGAAAGCATAGTAAAGTACCTGGTTAACATGTCCCTCATAGCTTATCGCGAGACATCGCATATCTGGCGCAGGTGTCATCAAGGGCCTCGAGTTTGCCAAGGGAGGTCGGTAAGCATTAAAGAGTATTTCAGCTTACCCGTGGCTTACCTGCCCTTCAAAGGCGTCTGGCGACAAATTCTTCGGATAGAACCATTCGCCAGTTTACGCTTCCTAGTTATCCTTTGCCGCCACCACCCTCTGCTAGAAATGGCATTTCGTCGTCATCCAACTCTCCCCCCGTCGAACACACCACTGGACGAAACTCGAATTCCAACGGCAATAATGCCACAGCCTCTGACACCAGTTCGGTCTCCACGAACGCACATCCGATACTTGAGACAGAATTAGAGCCCACGCACAAGTTTAACGACCCGATCTCGAAAGTTGCGTGGCATTCAATGTCATACAGTCCAGATGGAGAATGGTTAGCAGGAGGTATGCAATAGGCAACCATTGTTCTATTATATCTTTCTGATCGGATGCCCCCTATAGGCGCAGCAGACCCTGCCACGCATAAAATTTACATATGGGATATCTCCAATGATGGTCAGTTTGCGAGCGCATTGGATGGAGGGAGAGAGCCATTGATAGATGTCCATGTGAGTTTCTCTCCCTTTGTTCACAATCCTATCTCTATTTGCTTTCCTTCTTGTCTCTTAGTGGCACCCATCTGCGCCACGCCTTGCCTCAACCACCAACCAAGGCACTATTCTCATCTGGCATAGTCCCTCTCCTGAACGATGGGGTGCGTTCGCGGGAGGATTTGAGGAAGCGGACGAGAATGTTTGGTACGAAGAAGGAGAATCAGAATTCGATTTGGCGAGTTTTCCAGAAAATTATAGTGAACAAGCATTTAATCTTGTCGGAAACAGGAGGACGAAACTCAAATTGCGCTCCGGAAAAAACTCCAAGAAGACGAGGACGTCAATATTTTAGACGGGATCGAGGAAGGTGACGTTCCTAGCCCTTACGCTGGATCGAAATAATTCCCTAACATCCTTTGAAAGGGGGCGAAGTTGGAGCTGACGTAGGTGGGCGAAGCACTGGGGACCAGGATTTCGATTGGGCGGACAGTGACATGGACGATGATTGCAAGGGATGGCGGATGAAGATTATCATGATCGAAGGGGAGGATGGATTTTAGGCAACGAGGTCATATGGAAGCCAGCCATGGAAGACCTCAGTGCTATTGTGAAGTGACAATCTAGACATTGACAGCCAACGATCTACAGCGTATCTAGTAACCGCGTTCAGGCATTCGCGGTCAAACTGTGCGAAGCCATCCTATCCCGGTACCTACGGTTCCTGTTTCCTTTACTTTCCTACTCTTCGGTGTATAGTGATCTGATATCATCAAATAGTAGCTTCCTTCATTTGCTGTCTCCACCGTTTCTGAATCTCGATGGTTTCTCTGAAAATCTTGTACTTCGCATCCAGAAGTTTCTTGGCCCTTGGAGATGGTACAGGAGCCACAAGGGTACCTGGGAGGGTCATCTCAACCTAAGAGCGCAAGTAGTGTGAACACTTCAGCTACGGCCATTGACATGGAATGCGAAACTCACCATTATTTTCCACATTTGCTCGGAGGCCGTCACCTTCTCGGCCGCAATTCTCCCTAGCATTGCCGCACCAAGTACGACAGCCTCTGAATGAGATGCGGGAAGAATGACCGGGACTCCGCAAACGTCGGCAAAAAGTTGCATAAGAACAGCGTTACGCGCTTGTCCTCCAGAAAGGTACAGAGAATTGATCTCATGGCCCGCAGTGTTCATTGATTCAATGATGTGACGCGTTTGTAAAGCAATGGCTTCGAGAGTCAGGTAATATTTCTTGGACAGATCGGCGATGGAAGCATCCTGAAAACCGTGAGCATTGGGGCCTTATTAGCAGGAAATATTCAACATACAAGTTCGAGACCAATAATCGCGCCTCTCATCCGAGGATCTGCGATTGGTGACCTGTTTCCTGCAAAAGCAATAAGAATCGTAGCATTCACGCAGTAGTCAGCATACCATGAAAATCTGGATAGAAATGAATGTCTTTCGTAAGTTCCGTGAAAGAATTAACCTGTTTCTCCTGGCATAGCTTTTCAAGCACCTCAAGCAGGACTTTGAGGCAACGAATGTCAGTACTGCGATACTTGATATTACACAGGACGGCGCTAAGCTAACCTTGATGGATATTCTTCTGTTCTTGTTTGGCCCGCTCTTGAAGCTCGGGATACGCAGCGTGAGTAGTAATCACGAAGTCGATAAGTTGACCGGTTGAAGATTGCCCGCCCTCATTCATCCACCATCCAGGGAACGCAGCATCCTTGTTTCAGAGACTCAGCTCGGGAGAACTCGTATCGATGGTCAATAGAATTGGTAGCCTCACCCTGTATGGGCCCCAAACACCATTTACGAAGACACCTTGTTTGCTCTGGCGCGGAGCTCAGTGTACGCCAGAAAGGGAAATAATCGCACACCAACCTGTACCAGGTGGCATGTACTTGTTCCCGCGACGGCAGCAAGCCGATGACGCGATTCGTCAAGGGCAGGAGCCGCCGATAAGTGTCCATTTTCTGTGTACCTTGCCCCAACTGTACCCATCCAACCTGCATACCTTGAGTGACCATTAGCGCCTCAGCTTCATCGGAGGGTCGCAAGGGCTCACGCGTCGATAAGGCCGCTGCCAACAGACGTGCCCTTCAATAGACCAAGATCCTTGGCAGCTTCCTCGGTGAGGCCTTGGCCGATTGGTGTTCCTGCAGGTTTGACACGATCTTTGGTAGCTCCCATCTGCCTCCATGCTCCCCCGTCAATAAGCTCAGCAAGGCCAATCTGGGTAAAGAAATCCTCTTGCCAACCCTTGTCGGGAACGAAAGAGCATTTGCACGTCGTGGAGCAGAAGGACCGAGTGTTGTCTCCGGTGCACTTATAGGTGAAGAAATCGGGCAGATCAAAGAATTGACACTGGGAGAAACGAGCCGCGTCCATGTGTTTCTTTAGCCACAGGATCTTCGGGACCTCCATTTCAAGCTATGGATAGAAATCAGCATGATCTGGTGGGCGGAGATATGGATGCAGGCATACACTCATCGTCCCACCGACATAATTCAAAACGATGGAGTTAGTTGAGTTGATGAGTTCGGCTTCCTTCTCCGCTCTGTGATCTGCCCATAAAATGATGTTCCTTTCGCCGCCAACGCTTCCAATATCCTTTCCTTTCGTCACAGATACCGAGTTTCCTTCGAAGTCCGTGACCGCGAGTGAACAGGTCGCATCGAATCCGAGGCCTCTGACCGCGCTTTTGTCTACACCGGACTTTTCTAATACGTTCTTGACGGCAATGCATATTTTGGACCAGATGTCTGTTGTTGATTGCTCAAAGATCCTGTGATCGTTCTCATCGCGCCATGTCTTCGTATCTTGGGTATCAGAAGCTGCGATGCGACCACCGGCATCGACAAGACATGCTCGTGCAGAGCCTGTCCCAATGTCCACGCCGATGTAGTACTTCTCGGTGCTCATGGAGGCGATGGAGACAGAGGAGGAAAATGAACTTGAAGGAACGTGTACGAGATGGGTACTCCACACTTAGTATTTCTTGAGGCCCCACAGGATTCCCAGAGTGTCATTCTGCACGCCTTTTCCCGGGGAGCTCCGCAGTGGGGTTGTTGTGAATATCTCCGCGTACAGCCTGAGTGGCCAATTCGCGACTTGGACAAGGAACACAGCGACAAACCCACTGCCCATCCAATCAAACATCCAATCCGACGCCAAAATGTCTTCAACAATGCGCCCGACCGTCTTCATGGACATAAAGATCGGAGAAACGCCTGCAGGGCGCATCAAAATGGAGCTGTTCAGTGATATCGTTCCAAAGTACGTCCTCAGCATCAATCTACCGCTCGTATTCTGATATTTGAACAGAACAGCAGAGAACTTCAGGCAACTCTGTACTGGCGAGTGCAGGTGATTCGGATCTTCTTTGTGACAAGCACTTTCTCTGATCATGTCAAGGGCGTGATAGGCGGGACGCTCGTCCACAAGGCTACAAGAATGCGACTTTCCACAGGTGAGCATCATGCATGTGGGGACTCCCTGGGTATTTTTTGACTGTGAATGTAGAATGTATGATCAATCCTATATTGGACCTTACTGACTGCTAACCTCGGGTCAGCGTGCCCAACTTCATGTGTCAGGGTATGTTGTCGATTAACTTCACACTACATCAGCTCATTCTTCCACAGGTGGTGATTTCTTAAACGGCGATGGTACTGGTTCCTTCTCAATATACGGGAAGAACTTCCCGGTTAGTCACAACACGATGCTTGTCGCGTCCACTGGTTCTGAGTCATTTATTAGGACGAAAACTTCCAGGAGAAGCATACAGGTCCAGGTCTCCTTTCAATGGTACGGGGGTTCACGTCTCGCCTTGCGCATTTTAACACGCCTTCAGGCTAACTCTGGTCCAAACACGAATGGGTGCCAGTTCTTCATAACTACAGCCAAGTGTGACTTCCTGGACGGAAAGCATGTCGTATTTGGTAAGGTGATCGACGGCATGCTCACACTTCGCAAAATCGAAAATGTACCTACTGGTCCCAACAACCGGCCAAAGCTGGTCGTTAAGGTGACAGGTGAGCAGCCATCCCATACGCCAACGCCCCGATAACATTGCCAACAGAATGTGGTGAGATGTAGAGCACGGACAAGATAACTAGCTCATCCGTTACGTCGTGGCTGAAAATAAAATTTGACTCGCTCGAATTGGTTCGACAATAGTGAGATCCAATGATTCTAAGGACAAAACATGCAATTTTCAAGAACGCAGGATGAGAATTCGATAGCAACCCTAATGCCCTAATGCTAATCACCAACAAACAGTACAGCTGGAATTTTCAGGGACACCCTGGAACGAAGCGACACATCTATGTTCGGTCATTTCGTTGTGCGCTTTTCGGGATCAAAACCCATAAAATTGTCATGAGACTTAAGATGCCCACCAATCTACATGCCGTCATTGCCGTGAATACTCAATCACTGATGCAGAAGGTACATTTCACTTACACAGGTTGGAGCGTTGCAATCCCAGCTTTCGAGGCAACAGCCCCTGCCATGAAGGGAACAAGTGCAGACCCTGCCTGACCAGATCCAGCAACCCAGCCGATCGCACCAGTCAGAAGCCAGCGAGGGAATACCCTGCCGCAATGGTTCATGGCGATCGGGTACATCGGCCCCAATAACACTCCGACGATTGCGACCGCGACAGCATCACCGACAAGCGATGGCACGAACCATATTACGAACTCAAGTCTAAAGGACGGTCAGCGATCAAATTCCCGTCTCACGAACTATACACACCCAATAGCGCATATAGCGTAGATAAACAATGCTAAGCGTTCACCAATCTGTGAAGATCAGCACATGCGTGGTGAATCAGTACGGATGTCCAACCTTCTGGTTCGCCCATAATAGCGCGACACGACCAATCATCAATCCTGTTTCTGTCTTAGCTGATCCCACATTTAAAAAAGAAAACAGACTCACCACTAAAAAATCCAGTAGAGATGTATCCTGACGACACCCCTCCGCCCCTAATGTCGATGATATATGTGACAATCCACCCTGGAGTGGTATTGTGAATAACGGGTGCCACCTACATGCATGCGGGATGTTTGATTTTTACCTCCCATTGTTACCTCAACTCCGACGTAAAATAGAATGAAGGATGCCAGAAGATGTACACCCTTGAGCGCGAATATTTGGCGGAAATGACTGTGGTTGCTTGTCTGTTTTGGTTCCGAGGCTATCCCAATCTGCGCGAGACAAACTTGACGAAAAACGATGAGTGTTTTCTACAGGAATCCCCGAAACAAGATTACCTTCTTGTCTCTCTAGTCGAAAAACTGTGATAAGAGCCATTGTGTTGATTAATGCTATACCAAGAGAGGTGAAATAATGGAAGGACCAGCAATTCAGCTGTGAAAATTGAGTGGCTACAAGTGGGGAACAAAGGGCACCACCACCTGATTACTTTCAGCAGCCTGCACAAAAGTGCGTTAACGGAAACGCACCATATACTGCAAGGGAAGGAGATTGATTCAGAACATAGTGCAGATACGAGTATTTTTCACTTGCCAGCCATAAAGATGCCCATTTTTGTTTCTGCATTCTCCTTGAAGGATGCTACATACCCAACAGATTGAGCATTCTAAATTCACTCGGAGTGGAGGTCAACAATTAAATGGTGTCTTCTCGGAGAGAACCTTACCTGCAAGGCCAAGCCGATACCGTTGATAAAGTATGCACATACAAATACAGGAAATGGGGGTGCCGAGCAATCAATGGAATACGCGATTACTTGGAACAAAGAGCCTACGCAGATTGGTAAAAATAACGAGTTCATCGTGGTGAAATCACAAACCCACAACCATGACCTGAAAATAGCTATAATATAATGTCTCATGTAGAGCTGAGGATACGGTACCTTCCCGAATCCCAATTTTTCAGTCAAGACGACGTTCAGCAGCGCGCCGGTTATAAACCCCTAGCGAATTTTCCGATTTCATATATTGCTTCTCCAATAGTGAGATGTAAGCTATAACGCACCAGACAGGCGAAAACGAATATCAATGAAACCACAGTGTAACCGACCTAGTTACGTGTCAGCAACCCCCGTCTACCATTTAAAAGAGACATACTCCATAGACCCGCTGCATCCGTGGCAGCAACGGCCCGTTGGTCCCATCGTTCCAGCCTTCGAGGTAGATGAACCAACAAAGAGTTATGAATTGTATGTATTCGCGAGATTTTAGTTTTTGAGGTTTCGTCTCGAGTGATACATGACCTTCAGAGATCTTGATCGGCGTATTAGGGGTGACTCCAAGATCTTCTGAGTGTTCAAGGACGGAAGGTCGAGAGGAGGGATGATTAGTCGCAATGGAGCTAAGAACGATTGAAACATCTTCAACAGGAAGGGCGACGTTAACTTTGCTTGTTGGAAGTGAGATGGCGACAGGCAGGTCCATCTCCGGGATGTGAGTGAGCCAGTCGACTTTTCCAGCAGACTTTAAAATATCCGCAAACGAGAACCAGAATCATCTTACGAATCCTCTTTCGGCCCATGGGCCGATGATAGCTAAACATAACAAGGAAGGCTTGCTGTGTCGTAAGAACCAGTCAAGACGAGTGGTGGGTGAAGGTCGTGCCGCCAAATCACCAGTCATCTGAGCAAAACCCTGTAAAAACGGCTTCAAATGAAAGACGAAGACCGGAAGATCGTTTACAATGACTGAAAGCAGGACAACGAGGCCGCTTCGACGGCCGCCGATGATCTGAATCCCACGATTTCCAAGTTCACTGTGATAAGCCGGTATTTGATGATCATGCGCCTGAATGTGCAGCCAGGGGACGGAGTTCACCACGCGGCTCAGGCACTCAACATCTACAGAGGAATTGATTTCAGTTTGAGAGGCTATTCAGTGTGCCATCATAAGCATGATTTTGGTTGCGAAAGGTGAAGTACATGGGCTTGTGGCGAGCATAGGATGCGAAAGAAGTGGCTAGCTCTAATCCGAGACGGTCGTTAACCGAGCTAGCATTATATTCAATAAAAATGATAACTTCGACAAGGGAGGCGGAACTAACTGTAGATGAGCTGACCCGAGTGGTGTACGATGCGTTTGATCAAGCCTTCCTTCTCCAGGTGTCTGATGGCGACACGCGCCAAGCTCCCGTTGACTTTCAGTCGTTCGATGAGAATACTTTGACTGATGAAGCGCCAAGTAGGCACTTCCTTCATCACACGGTCATAAGTTGGTTTATCACAGATGACCGAGTGCTGGGCCTTGTCCTTGACCTTGCCCTTCGACCATTTCTTCTTCTTAGCAGCTTTTCCGCCAGATGATGGGGCAGGTGTTTTTGCCTTAGCCTGAGTGACAGATTAGTCCATACGTGCAATCTAGATAACAGTGCGTGCATCCGGCATGCTCCCGAAGATTTACTCGGCATGAAACCTCCGGCGCGCTCGCCCATGCACACCTGTGAAGCTAGACTCACCATGATGTTGTGACCTCGTCGTCGTCCACGTCGATGTTGATGAAGTTCTCGCTACACCTCAGAACCTGTTCCTCGGCGGGCTCCATTAGTTAAAGCTCCG
>JBBPSA010000161.1:0-14457 GCA_038093355.1 Boletus calvinii | reverse complement strand
TACCGCACCACGCACTGGCAATCTACCTTCTATGGGTGATTGTACGGGAGTTTGCACTATCTCATGGAAGCTTGACCCCTCCCCCCTCAAGTTACCGCCGATGACTTGCAGAAACCCAGAAGGCGGTCCGCCGATGATAAGGTGGTCCGGTCACTACTTAGTATCCAGGCACTGTTCCGACTCTTCTTTGGCTCCAATACAGGTACGCGGTCACTAGTACTGTCAATGTGAGGCGCACAAACTGGTGAGCCGATAACGTATGAGACCTACGCCTCGAGGATTTGGTGTCGAAACCCCGCCTATCAATGAAACCAGGGATCGACAGTACTGGCAGGCGCCCTTCCAACCACGCATAGCTTCCACACGCTGGCCACACGCTGAACATTGGGTAATCCCCTTGATGTCTTATTATCATACACGTGATTAATCAGTTAGGAAGTTACACCTCTTTGCCCGGTCCTTCGGTGAATGTCACTAGTCAACGATATTAAGAGGGTGGCATGGTGACATTGGTGCCGCTTTTCGGTATAAAACAGTTGCGCTGATCAAATTCAACGGAAATTGCTGACGAGCGCTGATGGTATTCATATCGCCTGCTGGCAGACAGGCTGCTTCGTTATCCCTGACCGTGTTCTTGCTCTAAGTCGCAGTGCCAGCTCCCCTATCTTCTCTCCGTCGCAGGATGTTCAATAATTCCCCGCGGAGCTTGCTGCCAAATTGCCTTTGAATTTTCACGCGGTGACAGGGAGATTTCGGTCCGATGCACAATGCAATCGTTGGACGTCCTCCCGCGCTGTCAAATTAGAACTCGGAGTTTGCAAGCCCATTGAAATTAGTTTGGTGACGGTGTCTAGCCTACTACTTGCCGATCGAAGTAGTTACGCATAAGGGGATATGAGCCTTTCCGCGCAATGGAGGAAGTGGTCACGGTCCATCATCCATGCTTGGTACCAATTGGATCAACGTGATTCGGAATCAATTCATTGTACTCGAATCCCATTGGAAGAGGAGCCTTAAAAAATTATTTACCTGAATAAACATGGAAGTCTGGAGTCCTCAAGGCCTATCAGGGAATGTATTAGTGCTATCCGTTGTGTACTAGTCGGGCTCCAAATGAACCAGCTGCGCTCTCAGACCGAGTAAACTGTATTTACGTGGGTCCTGGCGGAACGTGTGTTCGGGTTCCTTGTATTCTCCGACGTATTGCTAGCGGTGGAGATCACACTATCGACATCAGTGCCAAGTCTTCTGACTTCAAGCTCCAATGGGACGAGCGCACTCGGCGATTTCCTCTTGGAATATTTGGTATGATCTAGCAGCGGCTAGCGTGACAAAAAAAACATTGACAGGTCGCCGTTGTCGCGTCGGTCACAGTCGGTGTTGCCACACTGAGGTGAGTCTAATTCTTTCACGTTCTTCCACCGAATTTTTCCCAACAATAGCTCAGGCTATTCGAGAACTGGTGATATATTGCCTTGCGGGATGCCGTTGAGTGTACCCGGGCTTCAACCTTACTTTTCTGACCGCGTCCGAATCCGTGCGCTTGCTCCGAGCTCCTGGCCAACTAACTCCGCTCAAATGACTCAGTGGGCCATGTCGAGCAAAGCGTCGCCTGTGCACGCTCTTCGTGGGTTCCAGCTCAGTTCCTCCTGGCAACTGATTTCGATAGCGGAAATGTCCATCTGTGACGGCTCGTCCTTCCATCGAAACTTTGAACGGCTAAGTTTGACTCTCAGCGAGTGGACTTAGCCGAGAGGTAAGAACGTCATGACTGACCCTCGGCCGCCGCCGCATCAAGCACCATTGTAACCACCTCGGATTTGAACTTTCAGGGATGTTAATACGCGGATGGGACCTACATAAGTTATCAGATATCTTGCGCAAGCGGGAATTTGCAGGCGCCTATACGCTGTGGTCTAGCCCTCATGATGATTGGCGGAGCGGCCAGACTGTCCCAGCCGGAATCGTTTACGAGCTCAGGGGTCACATATGTGTGTTCGGGCAGACCATGAAATTGGTTCAAATCTGAGATTTATGAGCTCATTTAAGTTACAGATCCTGTCGGGATCCTCCGAAGAAGGTTCCGAATACACATGCCGCGATCGCCTATGTATGTTTTTCTTCATCAATCGGATTTAAGTAACCGCTAAGCTTGCAGCTGAAATATCCGGTGCACCGAGACGACTAGAACTCGAACGCTTGCCTTTCCTGACGGCGTCTTCTTACCGGAGTTTGCGATGCCGTTTACTATGTACGCTTACACCCGTGGGAGGCACCATTATGCCGTGATGTGACGGTTTAACCCTTCCAAGTCAGCACTTCAAGACACCGTCACGTCATGAATCTGTACATATTACTTATGGCTGTCTCTCCACCTCCGCCTGCAAACCTTGCACACGACCATGCCCGCGGCCTTCTTCAGAATACCACCCGAATCGAAACACGAAATTGCGCTACTCACTATCCAGGACACTCCTTGCACCATACTGACCGCTTTCCGCCCTCTTCACTTCACTTGCCATATGTCACATGCACCATTATCGTTGGATGACATCCCACCCTTCTATTCCATGCTGTTCCTGGATACATTCGATATATCCTCACCTCGCCGTCACCTGCTGCAAGACAGGCTGAAGTTCCAGAACATGGAGGAGGAGGGCAAACAGCGCTACATTGCACTACAGATCATTCGGAGGAGGGAGATATGGGATCCTAGACTGGCGGAGGCGTTCGCAACAATTTATGTCATGCTTCTCGAGGACGATGGGCGCAATTGGGAGCAAGTCCTTTGGGCAGGCTTACCCTCTTTTATTACCCTCTATATGCGCGAGCGTTTGCTCGAGGGTGCTTCCAATAATCATGGGTGGCCTCTAGAGAATGAGCTTAACACCTTGGTTGTTGCCTTGTTTTGGTTGATCAGCTCACAAGGTAGGTGTCGTTTGATTTTGCCGCACGTACTAGCGTCACCTGAATATCTTACATATAGATCGTCTTGATCAAGAGACCGACGATTTCAGAAAGGAGATCATGACATATCTCGCTCCGTTCGCCTTTGCGGGCTTTCGCGTGGGTGCATTCTCCACTTATCTGTATAGGATCTGACGCAGCAAACTAAGTATCCGTGTTTCACTTCCCCCGAGGATCTTTTCCTGGTATCCGAAAGCTCATCAAAGGTTGGCGTTTCAAATTACAGGACCTATCCAGGCAATCGACGTACCAAAATTACACTGGGTTATTTTGGTCAACCGACTACCTTGTGCTTACCCCCAATTGCACCGTTTGCGATATTGAGCTATTTCGCACGGATAGAATATTTCCATCTCAAAGTTCCACCCGAACTCCCTTTAAATCGTCAGGATGCCATCGCTAAGGGGATTCCTTGCGGACCAACGCGGGACGATATCGATGATTTTAATGCCCGATGTGCTACACTGGTGGCCGGTCGGCGCTATGGTGACACATTTGATGGACTTCTTAAAAGTCACAGACATGATCCGGATTCGCGCCGTTCACTATCCAGCTTTGATTCAGTATGGTCACATTCCCCATTGATGTATTATATCCCGGGCACTTTTTCGGGACGCTGGCAAGGATCTTTCATTGTAAGTTGGCAATTTCGATTGTTTGTTTGTTTGATCTGATCTTAGCTCTCTAGGCACCCTACCAAGAGGATTACCGCTCAATGCTCTGCTCTGGTGAAGCACCATCGCCTTTCCCAAGCTTTGGTCGGTTCCCTCTTTATGTCAAGTTCCGCGAGTTATACTGCTACTCTCCCTCGACGCCTCTGCCAGTTGCAGAGGATGAGATTTCATTTTTCAACGCCTTTTTGCCTCTTGGGTGTCAGTGGCACGAGGACGAGGTAGGCCGCCGACCTTCTGCTCTGTTCACTGGGTTGAACGACTGGACCTAACAGTCAGGAATCGAATTTATCGGTCCAAATAACTCCTTCAGGACGCATTACACACCACTCCGGCGGCCCAGGGACGCAAGTGATGTCTCGAGCATGGGAGCGGTGGATGTCATCATCACTGGAATAGTATGCGGAGTTGCATTTGATCTCGATCATCGAATGACCGCTTCTATCAGACGGAGGCACCGTACGCCACAGCATGGAACGGATACAAGTACATAGGAAGAATTCGACCTTCGGATGGGCTCGTTGTGCTCTTGCGTGAGCCGGTATGGGATTTGATCTGACATGGTATATGATTGTCTCATTGAATTCTACACTGGCAGTTGGATCCTCAGAGGGTTGACCTCGGACCTGCATTGTTCCGAGGTTACGGTAAGTCTTTCGGGTAACCTCGGGTAGGGTCTAGCTCACGATCCTGACTAGTTATTTCTTCGCGCAACTTTGTCGGCAGATGGAGGCACATTTCGAATGTGGAGCAACCCGCGGAATGGGAATCTATTTTCAGCCTGTGTAAAGAGGTAAAATTACTGTAGACCGCATAAATTACATGTAGCACCCTGAGGCCAAGCGATTGGCTTAGTAGTTGCACTGGCAGCACCGTGCGCTAGAATCGCGTGTATCAAGGGCCCATACTAAATTCGGTAAGTGGGCTATGTAGTGCGATACAAACTCAGTCCCCACACTGGCACGTCATAGTACGAGACATCTTTGTCGGAATGACCACCTCGCTTGGATCCGTTCCTCAAGAAGTCCTTGAACACATAGCTTTCTTTGCAGCGACACAGAGTCTCATTGGACCTCCCTCAGGCTTGCCCCCGTTGCTCCTGACGTGCCACAGCATCTGCGAAGCGTTGTCCTTTGAAGCCAATCCCTACCTCTATGCTCGCGTATTTTACTACAAATTTGACACGAGGTCGGTCTTCCGTCGACTCGGCTCGCACGTCAATGCACCTCAGGTCCTCGCTAACGAGCTAAAGAAGAGGTGGATATGCTTGAAGCAAATTAGGGCACGCACGAGCTCCCGGATACGACAGCCAGAATCATCTCAACCCTCCCAAACCCTGATCGACTTACTTTGGTTATCTTACCTCATGATGATCGAGAACGATGGAAAGAATGAACAGCAACTCTTGAACTACGCTGAAATGGACGCTTGGCTGATGGAGTACTGGTTCGATGACGAAGGGGCGTCTTCGGCAGCACACATGATTATTCAACAAGCCTGGCCCATGGAAGACGAGAAGAACTCTATTGCAATGTGGCTTTTTTGGTTCCTTCTTCGGCCTGGTACGTCCCGCTTGCGCAGGTGACAAGCTCCGGACCATGAACGTTCACAGGTCTCATCACGCGGAATGTTACTAGATTCCCTCATATGACGACCATCATGAAATTGACCGCGTTGGCGGCTAACCATGTATGTCTTCTCATTCTTTTTTTTCCCGTCTGATCGGCTTATCCAATTGTTTTGCGAAGTATCCGATATGCCACCCATCTTGGACCGAATTCCTACCCCGATCAGAAGCGATACTGCCACCCAGTGTTATTACACATTTTTCCGCAATATATCGATTGAATCCGCCAACCCTTGCTCCCGCGGCGATTCTCATTTTTTTCACCCTAGCATTGCGAATATTGGTCCCCCCGCAGGCAAATCACGTAGGAAGGCAATCTCTCCAATCTCCCGCAAGTTTCTCGTTGGCCGCGAGAAGAAGTGAGGATTGGGACCCAGACTGGTATCGGTGCATCAATTTAGGCCAGTCCGATGGTTGTCAAGGATTCTCGGAAGCATACGTCTTGGGTTCCATTGAGGGCGTTTGGGAAGGCGTCTTTACCGTTAGTATATGAATGCAGCCCCGATAAATTGTCTCATCTTCCCTCTCAGTATACAGAATTCACCGCATATTCAATGTTGCTCTCCGGGGGAGCACCGCCTGTGCTTAATCACTGTTTGGTAGCCAACCATCGGCAGACATGGAAGCTGCGCGAATACCATCTTGTTGAATACCAAGAACCCGGTCGAGAGAAGTCTCGACCTCTGGGATCTGGTGACCCTTTGAAGGCGCACTTTCCGGCAGGAACCCGATTGCAGGAGCTCTCGGATTCTGTTGAAATTCGTGAGCCTGGGAAAGATGTGGTTCACTATCTACGGGCATCCCATACCAAATTTGATGGCCATGAAGTGATCGATATCATCATTCTGGGAGAGGTACTGATTTCTTCTTGGAGGTGGCTCTACTAACTTCGAGAAAGGGTCACTCTGCCTGGGGTCAGTTCAGTCTATATGGTCGTGTGCGTCCGCTGGATGGCTTTATCAGTTTCTCCAAAGAATACGTATGATTAATCGCTCTTGTTTGACACGCGTTCTTCATTGATCACACTCTTGTTCGTAGGTTGAGGGTGACAGAGGGAGGTGGCTGTACCGAGGATACCTAGTCGGCAACGTTAACGGACATATTTCGGGTCGATGGCGAGATTCACTGAGCCCTAGCGAGGTTCCCGGATACGAAGGGTGCTTCGTAATGAGTAGGAGGAGATGATGAGATGCTGGGATGATGGATTGTAGGTCACCCTAGATCAGAAGTCTGGAAACCAGATGTCAAATAACCGCACCGACGGAATGGTTGGCGGCTTTTTTGTATCCGAGTCTGAGATCTGATCACCAAAGACTCATCGACCCGGCCCAGGCATGGAGTACGCGATCCGATCGGAGTGCGTGCTCTATGCCGTTAACTTGAACCGATCGCGGTGGACGCGGCATACTCGTTTACCGAAGCCAGACGTTCCACTGAGAAATTCTCCATAGGATAGGTAAATTCTACAAACTCTATTCCTGTGATAAATACAAAAATGATCAATGAACTATCGCTACAGTCAGCATTGAAAAATTATGATAAGATAAAGTACGTATGGTTGGCGAGAGGTACAACACGTAGGATCAGAAAATGAGGGGTATATGATATCGTGGCAGCGATGACGATTAGTGGGTGAGTGGGTCATAAGATACTATGTGGGTGAGTCTAGTGCGATTAGATGATTTCAATCGAAGTATGGGTATGAAGAGATCTTATGGTAGTGTTAGCAAAGGATTTCGCAGTTCAGGAATATAGCTCACGATAGCTATGTACGGCGGAAAAGTCTGAACGGATGAATGGGCCCCGGATGAGAATGCTACAAGTACGTGGGCTCCTACCTCGCTGACTGGAATTCAATGGGGAAACTAAACGATGCACACGGCTCAACTGACGTACCCTATCTTCGACATAGTGCGCAAGGTATGTCATATCGGACCTGGGAAGAGATGTGTGGTGCAGGGCATGGATTTCCAGACTTGCCTCTTGAACAGAGAACCAAGTGAGAGAATCTGGTCTGGTGGGTATTGCAATAGGCGGAGTATTGAGTGCACATGTCCTCGATCTTTGCTGAAGTATGGAATTCACCAGTACATACCTTTGCTATTTAACTGGGAGACGAGGGTCTTGACATTCTGTATTTCTGAGTATACATGTCTGAAGACCACGAGTCTGCCCAGTGGCGCCGTCGTTCGTCCAGTATCAAGAGGACACACTATGAACCCTGCATTGACGACCGGTGAATTTAAAGAACCGCTGAAAAGGGATATAGCAGTCGGGCTAGGTCGCATGCTATACATGTAAATGCATAACAGATGAAACGCGGCTTACCTGTAGAGCGATGTTGGACGTGAGCTTGACATTTCGAGGCAAAAACTGTGGCGGGATGTCAGACAAATGAGCGTAAAAGAATGCCGACGCACTGGAATGACCTCTTGCACAGAGAGCACTGTGGGGACCCACAAAATAAATGCAGAGAGAATCAGCATTGAGTTAGTTTCTCTGCCCGTAGTGTGGTCACCTCAGAGGAATAAGTTCGGTGGAATGAGTCGCGGTGCTGGACAAGGCCCGACCCGGACCGCCGCTAGGTGACTGAGATATACCAATTGTGGCAAGTGAAGTATTCGGCTCGACTCCGCACAGCTAATTCATGGCGAAAACACGTTGGCTAGTGGTCACCATATCGCCATCCTAGACATGGAATTTGCGCCTGTGGGTCCTCATTTTCCGCGCCACTTCATCTACTGACAAGCCTTTTCGCAGCCAAATTTAAATATTGCGAAGTTGAAACGCAAGATGGATATTAGCGGTCTGACTCTACAGATCGCTGGAGAGAACGTTTTCGCAAAGGGGAGATTTTACATGCTGTGGAGGGTTGTCATTTTGTTCTCCCATCTTGCCATTGACGTTTCTGAGACAACTGCTGATAGGACGGCAATTTCATCGTCATACAAGCCGAGCCGTGGTGGCGGCACGGCTTCGTTCCGAACATCACGTTGTCCATGGGCCACTACTTGGAAGAACATCGAGCACTTTGGCACCTTCAAGAGGTTATACAGACCATGCTTGACACGATCGTGTTCGATGGCGAGAACAACTGGGCATATCTAGTTCGCCTGAAGGACAATACCTACCGCATGGTTTACAAGAAGAGGCGGTTGATCCACAACTGCCCAATATGGACCAAGGTTGGTACAGGCATTTCATTTTAACCCGCGCTCATAGGTGTGTTGCAGGTAGTGGAGCTGGATGACATCGAGGTACTTGTAATATACTACAATTGTCGTAAAAATTCTTGACTGTTTTTCCCACATAGCTGACACGATTCGCGTCTGGGCTGTGTTGGGAAGGGATCTACAAAGGTAATTAATTCTCTGCGTTTTCATTTTGACTCCTAACCATCATATCAGGGAAGGACGTTGATATTTTTATAGCTTGGCAAGATGATTGGGGGGCATACATATCTGCCGAAAGTCGTGGGCAGAAGCTCGTACAATCTATGGGCGTAGGACATTACTTTTTTGATCTCGAAGCCCACGTTTCCAAGAATGATGTCATTGTTGGTATTATGATGGAGGCCCTCGTCGGACGTATGTACCATCCTCCCATGGATTATCAAGAGCTCACTCCATACAGGATGCGTCACGCCGGCCGATCGTTCTGCCGTCTTTGAGGCCGTTGCTGATATCCAGCGACATGGTATCTTCTTTTCATTCCAGATATGTGACATTTATATCACGGAGCGAGGCGTCCGCTTCGCGAGCGCATCCAGTGCAAAATACCATCGCGACCGCGATGCACTTGCCGAAGAAGCAAAATTCATGTGGAACATACTAGCAGACATCTTCAGCCATATGGGCGACGATCCTTTGAGTGGCCGGCTCACCGGCTCTCGCTCGATGGGCTCAAGCGCCTTTATCATACCTCGCCTGCCCTCCCCAGGTCGTCCGATAACCCTGACGCCAGGAGAGGCCATTATTCGTTGGGCCTGGTCAATTGCGACGTCCGACGATTTCTGCCGTTTTCAAGGTTGCGCGTTCATTAATTTGCACACGCTGTATCGTCCATCTGCGCACTCCGCAACTCGTCGTGACAAGCGGGTCAAGGGTAGCGATAGAACACTTCTTCCACCTGACGATTCCTCCGGTGAACTTGACACCTCTCTCGCAAGAGTTGGACAGGTGGATGAACCTCTGGTTGTCAATCGCATCTCAGTCGTACGACATCATCCCTATGCGCGTCCAAAGTCGAAACGGGTGCTGCTACCTCAAGAATCTGATGTATAGTGACGGCGCCGGTTTGAGGTACGATAACGTCCTAACACTTGCCAGTCTTGCTCCATGTCACAATATCCCTTCTGGAAATGCATTTTCATTTTTTGTTTCCTTTATGTACAGCCTCTACATACTCGTGCCTCGTCATATACGCATATACACCGTTTCCTGGGTTACAAGATAGTAAGTGTGTGCTAGTGTTCCCCTGGTGGATCTAGATACGTAGCACCTATTATGACCGAGACCTGCCTATTCAGTTGGGAGGATCCATCTGATCCGACTTACCAATCGAGTTCGGCGAGAGGAACTGGGAAACCACAAAAAAAAAAGTTAGAAGACCTGCGGTGAAACAGTGTTATCAGCGTTTCTACCGCCCAAGCTGAATGGTAAAAGAAGCGTGTTTTGTGTTGGACAAAGCGATCGTTAGTCCGAAGAGGAATAGTAGAGGCTTGGCGTGTCAACAAAATATAGCAAGGGAACATCCCTGGCTCAGCATGCTAGCCTGGAGAGGAAAAATTAATGACTCAGTTAGCTGGAATTCGCCGGGATGACGTGGGTCGGAGAAGCTGAGTATGGATACCAAGGATCGAATTTCAGGGTAGTTCCAGCGTCGCAATTTGCCAAGCTCAAGGGCCCATTACTCCACATTCCAATGACAGCTGAGTGAACGCGCTGACAGGGCAAAATATCCCCTGGCCAAGGAACAGGTATAGGTGTTCACGGTGAACATTGAGACGGGATAGAAACTGTCCAGTCACGCCACGGAGATAGACGACAAGACCATGATCGAATGCAGGCTGCACAGGAATGCACAGGGCGAATAATTTGCTGTACATACTACACAGTGGCTGTCTTCGTTTTTACTGGTATTGTGCGGAATGTGGCGGCGGGATGGGGCGCGGTGCGGTGGCCTGAGTGCCAGCCGTCGCTGTGGGGTTGAGTTGACAGTTGGTTCGATCCCACTGAATGCTCACTGCGACGCGAGTCGAGTGGCGCGATGAGATTGCTGCGTTGCTGACCCCCCTGTGGTAGATTGGAGTCGGAGTCAGTGTTTCCAGATTGGTGCAGAGTTGTTTGGCTGCGGCCTTGGAATCAAACAAAACTGTGGCAAATACCCTTGATTACTGACTTTATTACCATACACCACTACTAGTAATACCACAACCCAACAGCCGTTACAGCGACCCGCCTTTACGGTCTACCATGTCATCGTTGAGTATCAGACGACTGTCTCGTGTTGCCAAGTTGACCTAGTTGCAGTGATCAAGTGCCTCCCACCCCTCATCAGACATGTGCAGTGCCACTCATGAAACGTACTCCCTCAAGAGCGACCCTCTCAAATACCCTCTCTACCCGAAAGCGCCGACGGGTTTCTATCCCTTCCTTCGATTTGGAAGCCGAGCTTAGAATTCCCACCACGACAGAGCCGGCCGTGGAAGAGACTGACGTGAGTGATATCTTCTCCTTTGTACTTTCTTGGACCTTCGTCACCACACTCGCTCCCAGGCAGATCGGTTTGTGGCTATCCGGTCCCCTTCCTCCATACCTCTTCATACCACTCCTCGCACGAATCGCATTGCCAAGTCCTTTGGCCTTCTAGATGACCGCGTCTTGACCTACACCGAGGGTTCTGCTTCACCATCTGAAACAAAGCTTCGGTCCATGTTGCGCCGCAGCATTTCAGAGCTCTTCAACGTTCCTCGGTCAACTTCTTCTGTCTCAGCGAAAGCGAATCTGGCGGCTCGCAGGCAATTCGTGATGGCTCTGGACGGACCGGGTATCTCACGAGACCCCTTCGCATTTTCCATGACGTGGTCCCGAACGAATTGCATCGGAGTGGCATTCAGATCTGATGTGTATTTCCAAAACCTCGAGACCCGGGCGATCGTACATTTATGTCGCGTCTCGGTGGACGATGGTCCTGTCCATAGCATCGATTGGCGCGATGAACCCCAGTCGCACATCTTGGGGCTCGGTACGACGAATGGTAACGTTCGCGTTTGGGACGCGTCATCGCTGGCGCAGGTCGCCGATTGGTCGGACGATAAATCACCTGTGGGGGGTATGCATTGGAGCGAGAGTGTGTTGGCTGTCGGAAGAAAAGACGGACGAGTATCACTCTTTGACTTGCGAACCCCGAAAGAGATTCGACAGGCGAGGGGCCACAAACGACATGTTCACGGTGTCAAATGGTCGCCAGATGGCAAATATCTGGCAACTGGAGATCACTCAGGAACAGTTCACATTTGGGATCACCGGGCGGCCAACTACCTCACATCTGGTGACAAGAAACTTCTTGCAAAACATGACGGACCGGTGAAGGTGAAGTCCAACACCTTGACCTAGCACTCTCGTTGAACTGATCTTGGTAGGCTATATCCTGGAGCCCATGGCAGAGTGGTCTCGTTGCAACCGGTGGGACATTCCCAGATGGTGCAATACAAATCTTTGATGTCAATAAGCTCTCGGCCGTCTTCCCTCCGCTAGTCATTAATACGTGCACGAACGTTACTTCGCTTCATTGGTCGCCACACTGCAAAGAGCTACTGAGCACGCACGGCGCATCCTGGTCGAAGTCTCAAACGCTCTTCGAATATCCCCCTTCAGCAAAAGAGATGCCGATCACACCCTTCACAAATTCCATGACAGTTCATTCATATTCCTCTTGCGAGAGGATTGTCTCAGTCATTGGTCACAGTGCTGCCATTGCACATTCATGTATCGGACCAGATGGATGCTCCATATTTACTGTTAGTCCTGCTGAAGAGACCATCAAGATGTTCAAAGTTTGGGCCGCACCGGGAAGCCAGGCAAAGGATGATGAACAAGGACTCGGTCGTAAGAGCGCCATTCGCTAGACGCATGCTTACTGTACTGCATTATACACCCAGCTGCACTCATACTGACATACTCTTGTTTGTACTGCGAGAAACAGATGACCGGCCCGCTTGCTAATTTACTTGAGATTACTGTAGTGTTATGTTATCGCTAGCTTGTTTGTGATTCTAGGAAACTGCAGAGGTCTTTAACTTGCTGCCATGGGATACGTTATAGTCGTGGCACAAAATAATGCTTCCAGTTTGGGCGCACTGTACCGATCATTGAGAAGACTGCAAGTAGCTTGCGCGGGCTGCTACTGAACAGCCACAGGCGGAGTCCGTCGCCGGAATCGATTCAACGCCAGTTACTGTACTACAGCTTCGCAGCACCATCATCATTGTCGATTGTACAACATTTTAAGACGTCAGCAAGCAGTCAAAGTTTGAATAATGGCACCGGGAGGTCGGGCAGCTTATCTTTGTCGTCCCTGTATATTGCTCACACCTTGACGGCGGCTCACAGAACCTCGAGAGGGAACCAAACCGGAGCCAATCGGCAATGTTAGTGTGCTCATCCTCGCGACGACCTGCACGTTGGGATTGTTGTATCTCTTGTGGCGCCGTGCAAGCAGTTTGCGTGCTGTCGTCTCGCATCAGCAAGTATCTCAGGCTCGCGATGTGACACTGTGGCCCTAACGTTTCTCTAGACTGAAAACATGGACCACGCAAGAGGGTCAGATTCGCCTTTCCGAAGATGACGGCCCAGCAGCAACCGAATTCTTGGCCGATGACGAGGCACCTGAAACAACAGCTCACAGCGACCCTTCTCCTCAAACAACGGGCCCGCTGGCAAGAAATCACACTGCAAAGTAATGTATGTGCTCTGTTCATGTTTTGCTTTTTCCTCCCTTATATAGCTTCCCGCAGACTCTGGCTGTTCCTTTCCTGATTTTATCTACCACATCCATCGTACGAAGCTTTCCCCGTCCTGTATTGAGATGCAATAAGTCTGCTGACCCACGGCAGTACCTCAGTTCCTACCATTCATTTTCTTCTATCTCGAAACGCGAGACATCACCAATTAAGACCAAGCGATGCCCGGCTAAGGATTTTCGTCAGAGGTCTAGCTCACGAAGTCCGGGCACTTGCTCAGTACTTGAGGCTGACCGTTCCACGGCCCGGAGAGTGCCGCCTATGGGAAGAGTCAAATGAACTCACAGACCCTTGAATCGTTCTGCAGTGTAGCACCGGATGTTAATCTCATTATGCGGTACCGAGGTTTATCCATGGGTACGTGATCGTGTCATGGGACCATAAGAATCACTTCTGCTCCCATTTTTTGCCATATAAAACATCGACGCGCGTACCCGTGGCAGTGTGCATTCCTCCCATTCATTCAGGCAGCCATGTTCGGCCTGGAATTTTTCGTTGGGCTCGCCGCCCTAGCAGGCGGTGCCCATGCGATCGGGCAAATGGCCTGTGTCTCTTTCAATTCGACCTCGGGTTCATCCGACTTTGCCATCGTATCAAATGGTCAGGCCGCATCTATTTACTACTCTTCAGAGGATTGGGGTGGCGTCCAGCTTGCGACAACAAACTTTGCGGCAGATATCGAAAGGGTCACGGGCGTGTCGCCAACCTTGAACAACCTCACGTCATCTTCAATTGTATCGATTTCTATCCCCTCGAATACGTACCCTATCCTTGTCGGCACACTCGGGCAGTCACCCCTGATTGATACCGTTGTGAATCAGACGCGCCTGGATGTTTCCTCGGTCCGAGGGCAATGGGAAGCGTTCACGACGCGAGTGGTCTCCAACCCTCTCCCAGGCGTTCAGAGCGCGTACGTGATTATTGGTGCTGACAAACGGGGGACCATCTACGCGCTCTATGATCACTCTGAGCAATTTGGTGAGCAAGCACCCTTTTGGCGCCACTCCCACGCTGGATCGTTGACCAAATTCCTCGGACTCGGTGTTAAGGCGTTTCTCCGTGGTACTGGTGCGTCGCCCAGCATTGCGCCGTTCCTGGGACGTCCATCTGAGTTTGCGTTTCGTATAGGTGGGCCGATGTACCCGTCAAGCAGAATTTGGCGCTGTATG
>JBBPSA010000160.1:0-14458 GCA_038093355.1 Boletus calvinii | reverse complement strand
TAACATGGCACTATGTCCTCAAGTTTATCATTACCGGCATGTACTTTTCCTCGTCGCCTCTACTCGTGCTCACGATGTGTCCCAGGCGATGCGGCCGTAGGCAAATCCTCCTTGCTCGTCCGCCTAACTGACCAGCGCTTCATGACCAATCCGGACCCCACCGTGCGTGCACTTGCGCCCGGATCGCGCCTCTCTTGTCTCGCAACTGACATCCACGCACAGCTCGGCGTCGAGTTCGGCTCCAAGTTGGTCGAGATACCCGAACAAGGCAAGATCATCAAACTCCAATGTCAGTCCCTTGCCCATTTGCCCCTCTCCAGCGCGCGCCACCGACCCCTCACCCGGAATCTTCTCTGAACAGGTTGGGATACAGCCGGGACTGAGTCCTTTCGCTCGATCACGCGCTCGTATTACCGTGGTGCAGCAGGGTGTCTGCTCGTCTATGACGTGACCTCTCGTACCAGTGCGTAACGCCCACTTGTCATGGCCATCGTTCCTTGTCTTTGACGCCCCCCTCTCCCTCACACGCGCGCGTTTCACCCCCTTTTTTGTTCCGGAATCGCCGTTCCTGTATCCCACACGCCACTATGATCATGTCCCTCCACCCCCTCATCTCACACACAGGTTTCATGAACGCCCGTGCTTGGCTTGCAGACGTGCGAGAACACGCAGACCCACACCTCACCTGTATTCTCGTCGGCAACAAGGTCGATCTCTGCGAACCCCCCGAACACTCCCCATCCTTTCCCTCTCCCACCCCGCTCAAACAGCGCCAAGTCACCACGGAAGAAGCATCCCAATGGGCCCTCGAACAAGGCCTCTTGTTCGTCGAAGCCAGCGCGAAATCAGGACACAACGTGGATCGGGCATTTGAAGATGCGTCGAGGGATATTTTGGACAAGATTCAGCGAGGCGTGTTCGATGACGATCGAGTGGGTGGTTTTATTTCATTCCTTGCCCCTCTCTTTTTTCCCCATTTGATCGCATCCCTCCTGGGTGAAATGACCTGCTCACGCACCTCATGCGCAGTCACCTGGCGTGAAGCTGTCCAAACCTGCAAATGGAAACGTGGCACTCGATCAAGGGTCCACGAGGGCAGTGTGCTGCTCATGATGTGCGATTGGTTCCATGGCACAATCGCGGAAATGGATGTACCGTATGTATAATGTGCGCATGGTAACATGATGGCATGTTTCTGTACGACTGGAGAGGCAGGTCGCGGGGATTAGACGCTATATATGATATATACATATATTATATTATAGGGATATGGATATTATAAATATACGATAGGATATGGAGATTGGATCAGGATGATAAAAGGATATTGTCTGTATTTGTGCCTTGAAAGAGCGTATCATACAGGCGTGTGGCTCGGTTGGGGTATCATGTAGACGTGCCAAGTCCATAGTTAATAAACATTTTGTGCGATCGAGTGCCTTCAAGAGGGCGTGTATGCGTGTGCGTGCGGATCACCAGGCCTGTTTTTCCGTTGCGAATAGGGGAAGAAAGCAAGACAAGTAAAACGAGAAGCAAAAAGAGCAAAGGATGAAAAAAAGGGGAGGATCCAACCCCAAACGAACATGAAAAACGGAAACAGGAAACAGGCCTCATGACCGCCTCAACGACTCGGCATACTCTTGCAACTGCTGCACGAACCCAAAATTCGGCTCCGCAGCTCTCCGTCTCGACTTGACATACTGCACTGCCTGCGTAGGCGTCCACCCGAACTCGGCAATCAAATACGCCGCGACGACAGAGGTACTCCGGCTGACGCCCTCGACACAGTGTACGAGGACTCGCGCGTTCGGGTCTGTCAGTGCCCCGCGGAGAAATGTGGTCGTGTGTGGGAGGTGGGCGGCGAGTTCGCTGAAGGGGAGGTCGTCGAGCGGGTATTGGGCACGGTGGAGTTGGGGGTGTGGCGGGAGGGCGACGTAGCCGCGCATGGCAGAGAGGACGTGGGTGATGCCAAGGCTGGCGAGGGCGGTTGGGTTCTCTGCAAAGGCGAGGTCGGACACGTAGAGACGGGGCATGATTTCGGAGGCGCTCGGTGGACGGAGCGGGTAGGGCGTTTGGGTGATGGGGGATGGGGGCCATTGGGAGGTGGAGGCAGTGGTAGTGACCATGGCCATGCCAGGTGGTGTTGGTGGAGTGTGACCGGTGGAGAGACTGAGACGGTTTCTCTGTGATGTGTTTGTTATATAGTCCTTGGAGAGACCTAGGAACTCTGATTTACTCACCATGACAACTTCTTTTTTATTTTTTAATATTTTTTATTGAGAAGCGCAGTGGGAGACGTCGATGATTACACCGCGCGTTATAAGCGGGCGGAGGGGGTGTGCGAGAGTTTGGACCACTGTCGTGCGATTGGCTAGCGAGATGAAAGCAGAAACATGGGCCTCCTTTTAAACAAAAATGAGGGCTTGGAATGGATCCGCCACTCGAGGTCGAGGCGAGGCGAGGCGAGGTCTTGGATTTGGCTATTGGTCTGCGAGATGACCGGATGTCGGAGGGGCGCTGCAGCTTCGGATGAATACTGATGAATCTCGAGCGGGTCGGTGATGGGGCTGATTGGCGGGATCGCAATGTAACCGGCGACCGACGAGGGGGGCTGCGATAGTCGTGGTCTCATCTCCTGTGAATGCTCGGCAAGTTTACGACCCGTACAGCCTTGGCTTGCTCCAACCTCAAGGCACACCTCAAAGGCGATGCCCCCCTGTTTCGGCTGTTCTCATCCGGCGGACTCGATAATTTTACTGCAGGAGAATGGCAGTGTTGCGCTACTAATCGCGTGCTATCTAAAACGAACGACTCGAAATCATACTCATATAGCCTAGTTCGCCCAAAACGACTACGACCAGGACTTTTTACTGTACCACCATCATCGAATCTTCATTCCATCAAAGCGAAGAAAAAAAATGGCCACTCGGTGTGAATCTCGGCTCGCCAGACGCGTCTAAATGAGATCACTGTTGCACACAGTCATCAGCTGATAAATCAGGGCCAGCCAAATGAGACAACGTACGCGACGTTCAAGGGCATCTCGTCAATCTGTGTGTTGTAGAATTCTACACGTCATGTCAGCACTGTGGGTGCTTTGCAATGCCAGTCTAAGCCGTCGGACTTACGCTCAATATCTCTCAGCATTCTCACGTCCTCGGTCGTAACAAAGTTGATGGCAACACCCTTGCGTCCGAACCGTCCACCACGTCCGATACGATGAATATAATTCTCCCGGTTAGTAGGCAGGTCGTAGTTGATCACCAGCGACACCTGCTGGACGTCGATCCCACGCGCAAGCAAGTCCGTCGTGATAAGCACACGAGACGAGCCGGATCGGAACTCTTTCATCAGCACTTCTCGTTGCTTCTGTTCCATATCTCCGTGCTACACATGGTCCCATTAGCCTGAATGAACATGCGTTATCGCCTCGTTCGCCTCGTCCACGTACCATGGCAGATACGGTGAATTCCCGCGAGTGCATCTTCTCGGTCAACCAGTCCACCTTCCGCCTCGTGTTACAGAAAATGACTGCTTGGGTAATTGTCACCGTCTCGTAAAGGTCGCAGAGCGTGTCTAATTTCCACTCTTCTTTTTCCACCGCAATGTAGAATTGTTTGATACCTTCGAGCGTCAACTCGTCCCGTTTCACAAGAATGCGTACGGGATCACGCATGAACTTTTTGGTCACCTCCAAGACGTCCGCCGGCATCGTCGCCGACAGCAAAACGACCTGTGTATCCTGAGGCAAGAGCTGGAAGAGCTCGTAGATTTGGTCCTTGAAACCTCGGGACAACATCTCGTCCGCCTCGTCGAGACAGAATATCTTGATACTGTCCGTACGGAGCGCCCTCCGGTTGATCATGTCGTACACGCGTCCAGGCGTACCCACGACGACGTGAACGCCCTCTTGCAACTTGGCCATGTCCTCACGCACATTGGTACCACCAACGCAAGCATGACACTCGATGTTCATATAGTCCCCAAGTGCGATCACGACCTTTTGGATCTGCTGTGCCAGTTCGCGGGTGGGGGCGAGGATAAGGGCTTGGCAGCCCTTGATCGACAAGTCGAGCTGTTGAAGGATGGAAATGGAGAATGTGGCGGTCTTGCCAGTACCAGATTGGGCTTGGGCAATGACATCGTGCCCTTTCACCACAGGCACGATCGCGCGTTGTTGGATGGCTGAAGGACGCTCGAAACTTGACAAGTGCGATTCGACTCAATACTCCACTTTTGGAAAGAGAAAAAATGGAAATGGAGCTTACCCGTAGGCGTAGATACCACGGAGAAGCTCGGGCTTCAGGTCCATGTTGTCAAAGCTGATAAGAGGATGATCAGAGGAGGGAGCGACGAGATCAACAAGAGAGGTGCACGCACTTGTCGACAACTTGGTCCCAGTTGGACTCGATCTCGCCTTCGCCTACGTCTTGAAGCTGCTCTGTTCTAGATACATTGGAGCGACAATGAGCCCGTGCACGAAGACGAAGGTATGTGATCGCGGACGTACGATGCCATGCTTATACTTTTCGTTCGTTATCCAAGTGCCAACCTAGACGTGCGCTTGGAAAAAGAGAAAGGATGAACCGATTTGAACTCGTTTGACCTTAAACAAATTTTCTTCAACCCTCGCGCCTCCCCACACTTCGGAAGTTGCCGTCTCTCTTTCGTACTCCGCGTTCGCGCCGCGCGGCTCCGTCGGTCCGGATGGCGAAACAAACACAATGAAAATAAAACATCACCTGCTTCAGGCTTGCAATGTCGCCTCCGAAGGACCGGGACCGCCCTTTGTGCTCTCTTTTCCCCCAATGCGCTAACTACAGTACCTCTAACACCTCAGGGTTATCCACCACAGGGTCGTCCTGTGCGTCGCAGCCGAATCAGCCGCGCGTCAGCAGAGCCGAGAGTGCCGACGTTAACACCACACAAGACGCACACAGGCCTATCATGAGCCGTAGACCCCACACAGCACGGTTTATACGGTGCGATACAGTCACGGTGGCACTGGTGGGTTCAGCCCCTGTATCCTCGTGCGACGCACGCATCAAGGAACCTTGCATACCGGAATGACATTGATCTGTACGCGCGAAATAGATACGTCGCGGCATCTGTGTCACAAGAATACGCGGTACTGACACAGCTATGCATGCTGCGGGCTACATCGAGGCATCATTGAACTACGATCATGTCCACCCCTTGCGTTGACTTGCGTTCCCAGGCACCTGCGCTCGCTATCGAGATGTAAACACTGCAGATATGATGCATACTACGCCTTGCTGATGTGAGAACGCGCTTGGTTATCCCATCCATAGTGTCGCCGCCGACATATTCCTCGATGCATCTCGAACTGCGAGAGTCGGACGCGTGGGGATGGAACTGTCGACTGGCTCAGGGCGGTCGTGCCCTGGGCGGACGTCGCGTTGACAGTGGAGCGTCATGGGCGTTGCCCAGACCCATCCAGTGCGTCGAGAGGCCGCGCCTTTCCCTGAGGGTTTGACTGAGGAACGGGTTACGCAGAAGCATGTGGTCGGTATGTCCGTCCGAGTCGTCGTCCCCAGGGGAACCAGATACTTTCTGACGTGAGGGATGTACAGCGCAAAGAAGATTGCGTGGAGCAGGAATAAGAACTCGCGGAGAAGGAAACATGCCAATGCCCGTGTCGACTGGTGAGCTTTAGCTTCAGGGGGCGTCAACCATCCCCGAACAGCGCCATTGTTTCGGCGGCTTCAACGTTAACGAGGTGTTGCACCCCGTCCCGCTTTGAATAGAACGCAGACCCTGCCCGAGACAGGTATCCACCTCCTTGTCCAACACCAGTATCTCTTTCGGATACCCAAGTCTGTCGCAAATCAACGGGAAGCCCGAGCGCGAGGTGTCTTGACTCGCCTGGGAAAGCAGCCGAGGTCGACATGGGGCCCCGCAGACCGGTGTAGATAGCATGAATCTCCTCCGTGGTCACCGTGGGCGTTCCAAGGGCCACACCAAACCACGGGACAACCTGATCTGATGGGCCCTCGCTTACAGAACTTATATATTCCACAGAACAGCCGTCTGTGATTGTCAGCCAACGATGATGACGTATTGGTGAAAAGTAGGATCCGGCCTACTAATTTTGAATGACTAGATTGATCATGGTGGTCTTATAGACGCTCGAAGGGATGCCTAGAAATGGGATGTAGTAAGTCGCGTGAGTTCTCATGGGACAGTATTCGAACAAAAGGTGGTCAGCATGTGATGGTCACCGCGTGAACACCAGAAATGACGTCACGCAGGGTGTCGGTACTTTTGTCCGCTTGGTAGGTATGTCGGCGGTGGGTTCCCGGCCTACCACTATAATAACTTCCCTGGTGACGCAAGCTAAGGATTAATCAAAACGATAAACTCACATCGAGATGTTGATAGCTACACCATCATGATGGTGGGGATGGTGCGAATGCGACTTCAACAACTTATCAGTGTGCTCGCATGCCAGGGGTGATTGGTACCATAACAACTTGAAGTCGTCGTATGGATCACAAGTTCCCTGGGTACCAACACCGCGGCCAACAAATACACGCCACCAGCTGGAAGAAAGGTACAACCAAGCCCAAGTAACCGGTAACCCAACCAAAGTCGAAGATCAAGACGTATTTCTAGTGACAAACAAGTTCATCAGGCCCCGCGTCCCGTTCCCCCTGACAGGTATTGCAGCGTCCTTGTCGTCCGTCAAAATGATCGGATATCCTGTTTTTCGCACCTGTTGCCATCCCTGTCCGATCTCCCGACGGCGGCTGTATTCCTGGAAACTCACCGCCCTCGCGTCCACCCGCCATCTAGTCACTGAACTGCCTGAAACCAGACATGAACAACCTCACTACGCGCCCCCTCCACAATCTCGTGTTATGCATCAACAAAGTCGGCACGTGGTGGGAACAAACCTCCGATGACACAGGTCCACCGAGGTGAATGAAAGTGAAGATGACATATCGCTACCTGCGCGCCGCTGTGTCTGGATCACTAACGACCACTGCGGCAACTCGCTCAGACGCGTTGGAGGCTAGAACAGAAGTTTAAATACACCAATTACATGAGGGGACTCAAGATGCGGTACCTAGGAGCAGAAGAGCTCGACGTTAGGAGAAAAGAGGAAAAGAACGGAGTGGGACTACCAAATACGCTACGATGACAAAGTCAACTGCGGAGCGCACGGAACCAGAGACAGCAAGCCCGTAACATGTTGGCCGAGATGTCCAAGAACACGGAACAATCTCCGCTGAATTCAGCATGACTCTCATCCACTGGATCGAGTTGGCGAGGATTCTCCGAAAAATTGCGCCCTATCTGGATCACGGTCAGGGATAGGTCGTACCGCATCCCTAAGCACAGAGGCCGTGAAGAGACAAGGACATCCTGTCATATCACCACCACCATAAAAGTGGGTTTAGGAAAATGCTGTTTGGCCCGTTCCTCAGGCGTGGTGTAGCATTGCACCTGTATCGAATGCCTCCTGACAGACCGTTAAACGAGGAAACTCGAGCTAGGTGAGACTTAGAAGGTCCCGAATTCAAGTTCACGGATTGACTGCCAACGGCAGCGAGTCACGAAAAGGGCAGAGAAGGTTTACCAGTTTTCCGTAAAAAATAACGATGGGGTGACAGACCGAAAGAGGGGCCTATGGGTTGAGATTTAGCTTTGATCCAAACGCACGCTTGCCAGTGAACGCCGCGAAGCATTGTGACTGGGTACTGCGAAAACAATGTACTGGTGGATGAGAAACGTAGTGCACTTCCACTGTAACGCCAATGATCATGGTAGGTTAGAAATCGATCCAAGAAGAGAAGCTGGGTTGACCCAGGCTGGCTGAGGGTATCCTGAAATGAACAAGCGAAATTATTGAGTATCCTTCTCGCGCAGTGATATAGTATGATGAAACAGGAGACAGCCCTTTTTTACAAAGACGACCGAACATGCCTGTACATTGCTGAACATTTGGAACAGGCTATTCAAAAAGTAGTTTACCCGATTGTCTTCAAGTTGTCCGAGTTCCCAAACTAGTGTCAGTGCTATGCACATGCTTAGTCACCATGGTTACTACGTTACGGACTGTCTCAGGCCCTGAGTCGTGGTAGGCACTTACATGTGCTTTGAATGTACATACGCCGCTAGATCCGTGACCCAACACCATGCCTTTCGCTGCATCCCCCATGTGGGCGGCTATCGGTGTTCCGACGACCAAAACTCCCATCAACGTTACGACGTTCATATCGTATGTTCTGCCTCCCGTGCTTTTATACCTCGTTATGGCGGTACTGGCCATCACGCCGCACACCCGCGCTCTTCGAGTGGCGTTGTGGCCGGTCGTCGCATTGTTGGCATTGCGTGCAGCGTTTTCTGTGGAGTTGGAGCTCAGCAACTTTGAGCGAAAATTCTACAACGAGTTGTCAGTAGGTGGCTTTTCGAATAATCGTTCTGCCCAACGATACCGAGGAGAAGACTCACTTCAATGCTAGAATCCGATGGTGTTGATCGTTACCCGTTCGCTCCATTGGGCGTTCGCAAAAGAGCCGTTCGTGAGACAGCTCCGCCCTGTGAATAGTACCCCATCAACTCTCATGGACGCCCTCGATCTTGCCTTCACCTTCCGTGGTTACGGTTGGGACTGGTCACATGGATTATACATTCCGCGCGAAACCCGTCCATCCGACCGCTCCGCATTTGTCCTCCATGTAGCACTGTCCTTAGCGGTCCACTCGATCATCTGCGGCACAACGCACAGGGCCCTCCGATCATTCTCCCCGGTTGGACTCGGCTCCATTTCCGGAGGGTCTATCTTCGATGATACCCTACCTTTCCATGTGCGATACTTCCGATCGAGCATCATCTCCATCATGGGTTGCTTTGCGATCTACGCCGCTTTCCAGATAGTTTACAATTCATGTACCATCATAGGCGTTCTTCTCCTTAGGCAGGATCCCGCCCAATGGCCCCCTGGCTTTGATTCCCCATGGCGTGCGACATCATTATCTGATTTTTGGGGACGCAGGTGGCACCAATGGCTTCGTCATATATTCCTCATTCAGGGCGGTTATCCACTTTCTTTTTTCTTTGGCCGCGCGGGTCTCGTTTTCGGGGCATTCCTCTCCTCTGCTGTGTACCACCATGCTGCGTTAACTTGTCTTGACGACAAGACCGAACTCTGGAGGATGCTGGTTGGGTTTGGAATGATGGTGCCAGGGATTCTTGCGGAGCGGACATTCACGCGGGTGACGGGCAGGAAGGTATGTGGATTGGCAGGGTGGATTTGGACGATGGCTTGGCTTGTCCTGTGGGGGAATGTAATAATTGATGGTATGGTTCGAGCTGGTTTTTTCTGGCCGGGGGCTGCGATAGATGGTGTCCCGTCCGTGCGGAATTTGGTTGAGCGCCTGGTAATGGATTTTGATACGTGGTTACATGAGGTATAGTTCAGGATAACCATCCCTCTGTAGGTGTTATGATATTTTTCTATCCAACTACGACAGGGTACTATAGATTACTTCTCCCAGCTGTCCCGGGCCCGACTTACGTCCTTATACATAGTGCTGGGTCATGGACGTCGAGTCTGATGTCCGTGGAGTACAGTTCCATCGACGTAGCTTCCTTGAACTTCAGACGTGCCTCAATAGCAAAAGTGAGAGAATGCTGGTCGGATTTGGGATGATGGCCGTAGGATCGTCATTTAAAACGTGTTCAAGTATGTCAGAAGAAGGAAGTCCGGAAGTCTTTCCAGGTGGGTTTGGACGATGGGTTGGATTCTTCTGTGGGGTAACTTAAATGTGATCATCGATGGTTTCATGAGAGGTAGGACGTTTGCTTGTTGGATTTAATGTTACCTGTGCGGATTTTGGTGGAATACCCAGTGACTGAATTTGATAACTTGCTGCATGCGATATCCAGCGCGCTAGCCGCCTGGAATTACAATTGGATGGGTTACTCGGATGTGTAGGTGCTAAGTATCGCATGATGAGGGTTGATGATCTCCTCAGGCTGTGACACTCACCAGATGTGAATTGACGTGCGATCCATCGAAGAATTGTGCCTTCTACAGTTACAATTCCCCCTTTTGTATGCTCCCTTGTACCAACAGCTCACCTGCCTCGCAGCAGTACCACTGCGTACTGGCTCGGACGAATTTCTCGAGAGACTTCTTTCTGGGCAGGAATCTGGTGATACTAGTTTCCCAGCTGAGTCCGTCGCCACTACAAAGTACTGGTTATGCACCAACGTAGTCACTGGGGCCCTTCCAGCCGCCTTTGCTGCCCTTAGCAATGTCGTGTTCGTATCAGCCAATTTCCAAAGTCAGTGAGGAATGTATTGATGGATAACTTGAAGGTGCCGAGGTCGTCCGTCACGTCGGAGACAGATAAGCCTCGGGAAATGTCGAAAGAAGGCAACGGGAACCAAGAACTTCAACCGCAAGGAGTAATACACCGGTTCGGCGTTTCGAGGTGAGTTAAAATGAGATGTCACTTAGCAGCGCCGTTGGCCAGGGTGCTCAGGAACACAAAATATCTCCTCAGTGAGAACCTAGGATTAATGCCCTCATCCGCAGGATCGCAGGATCAAGTTGGCCAGGTACCTTTCGGCACCCATACACAAATAATGGGATGACAGAACGAAAGAGAAGCTTATATTGGAATAATCTTGAATTTAAACACATGCTTGAATGGGAAACGTAGTCCACACGACTTGTGACTTGGAAATTGATTCAAACAGAGAAGCTAGGTTGACCTTGGAGTGCATCCTGAAATGAAAAAGTGGTATTCTTCCCTTGCACTGTTATCAAGTGTATGAATCCTTCTACAAATACGACCAAACACACCCGTGTATTGAAATTTTGGACCAAATTTAAACGTCAACCAAACGTCATCCAGCTGAACACCCAAAAAGTAGCTCATCCGTCATGTCTTCGCAAACTGCTGCTTGGTGCTACGGATGTCCTTACATTTCTCCAAAACCCTTACGGGGCAAGCGCGCAACTTTTGTCCTCTTTTGACGGCCCTTCCAAATAGATCTGGGAAAGGAAGGGATAACGTTATAAACGCCCTTTGGTAAGTGTTATGTATATGTACCCGTGACTGACTAGATCCATGACTCACACCATGCCTCCTCCTTCCTTTTGGGCGGCTATTGGTGTTCCGTCGACCAAAGCTCCCATCAACGTTACGACCTTCCTATCATATGTTCTGCCTCCTGTGCTCTTATACTCTGTTATGGCGGTACTGGCCATCACTCCGCACACCCGCACTTTCCGAGTGGCATTGTTGCCAGTAGTCGCATTGCTGGCATTGCGCGCAGCGTTTTCTGTGGATTTGGCGCTCGGCAGCTTTGAGCGAAAATTCCACAATGATTTGTTAGTAAGTGGTTTTTCAAACAATCGCTGTCAACACTATCAAGGAAAAGCCTCACTTCAATGCTAGAATCCGATGGTGTTGATCGTTACCCGCGCCCTCTATTGGGCGTTCGCAAAAGAGCCGTTCGTGAGACAGCTCCGCCCTGTGAATAGTACCCCATCAACTCTCATGGACGCCCTCGATCTTGCCTTCACCTTCCGTGGCTGCGGTTGGGACTGGTCGCGTGGATTGTACATTCCGCGCGAAACCCGTCCATCCAATCGCTCCGCATTCATCTACCATGCAACTCTATCCGTGGCGGTCCATTCGATCATCTGCGGCACAACACATAGGGCCCTCAGATCGTTCTCCCCGGTTGGACTCGGCTCCATTTCCGGAGGATCTATTTTCGATGACGCTCTACCTTTCCATGTGCGATACTTCCGATCGAGCATCATCTCCATCATGGGTTGCTTCGCAATTTACGCCGCCTTCCAGATGGTTTACAATTCATGTACCATCATAGGCGTTCTTCTCCTTAGGCAGGACCCCACTCAATGGCCCCCTGGATTTGATTCTCCATGGCGTGCGACATCATTATCTGATTTCTGGGGACGCAGGTGGCACCAATGGCTTCGTCATATATTCCTCGTTCAGGGCGGTTATCCACTTTCTTTTTTCTTTGGCCGCGCGGGTCTCGTTTTCGGGGCATTCCTCTCCTCTGCTGTGTACCACCATAATGCGTTAGCTTGTCTTGATGACACGACCGAATTTTGGAGAGTGCTGGTTGGGTTTGGAATGATGGCGCCAGGGATTCTTGCGGAGCGGACATTCACGCGGGTGACGGGCAGGAAGGTATGTGGGCTGGCAGGATGGATTTGGACGATGGCTTGGCTTGTCCTGTGGGGGAACGTGATAATTGACGCTAAGGTTCGAGCTGGGTTTTTCAGATCCGATGCTGTGATAGATGGTGTGCCCCCCATGCGGAAATTGGTGGAACAACTGGTAATGTATTTTGATACATGGCTACATGAAGTATAGACCATCGTTCTGTGGGTGTTGTTCTATGGAACTACATAGATTCCGTCTCCCAGCTGTGCTCGTTTCGTATGTCCCCTCCCTGTACCCATAACTCACCTACCTTGTAGCAGTGCTAGCACCACTGACGAACTTCTTGAGAGGCTCTTTCTGAGTAAAAATCTACACGCCGGCACCTTTGGAAGCATGAACTGTCGGCAATGAGCACTGCCTAGTACTCACACCATCGTCTCCTCGTCATTTTTCTCTTGCCACGCGGTATTATAACAAAAATTCCAAGTCAAAGGATTGAAATCATAGGTTTCAAGCTGTTTGCTGTACTAATATCTTTCGCACAGGCGAGGAGACAGTCACCAGAATACGAAACCTGGTTTTATCACAAGAACATATTTCCTTCGTCGCTACTGTGTGGCAGCCACCTCCAATCACGCTGGCAGCTCCTTAAATTCGAGGAGTCTGAATCTTCAAGCGATAACGTCAGAAAATGCCGCCCAATGAACTTAAGGAACCACCGGCACTGCCCGATTGTCCCTTTTAAAACCGCAGGGCGATCCAGGGGAATCTGCGATGCCAGTGTGGACCATGTCCTTCACCTCCCTCACTGTGCTGTCTCTGCGGAATGCCCTTGGTATTCCGCCAACCAAAATCCCTATCGACGGTCCTACGTTTGTGTCGTATGTCCTCCCTCCATTGATCTGCTACTTCGTAGTAGCGTTCTTGGCTGTCACACCCAAGATGCGCACTGTCCGTGTCGCATTATGGCCCCCCGTTGCGTTGTTAGCACTGCGTGCAGCACTTTCCCTGGATGTGTCACTTGGCAAGACCGAGCAGAAATTCAACAACATTAACTTTGTGGTAAGTGCCTTTTGACACAAACATCTTCAAGACCCCTGGATGTCAGACTTACATGGCTTTTCTTTTAGCTCTTCATGCTTCTTATTGCTGTCCGTACCCTTGACTGGACATTGGCAAAAGGGCCACTCGTGCGACATCTCCGACCCGCAAATAGCTCTCCGTCGACTATAATGGACGCCCTTGACCTCGCCTCAAACCTCCGTGGTCATGGCTGGGGGTGGTCGCGTTATCAATCGTACATTCCACGCGAAACGCGTCCAGCCAGTCGTATAGCATTCGTTTTCTGGGTATTGCTTTCTGCGGCTGCGCATGCCTTGCTATGTGGTACCTTGCATAGAGCGGTCCTGACGCTGGTCCCTATGGGAGTGGGATCCATCCCCGAAGGGTCGACTATTTTCGATGAAACCCTTCCTTTCCTAGTGCGATACTTCCGCGCGAGCGTCATCTCAATTTCCACTGGCTTCGTACTCTACGCGGTTCTGCAGATGACTTACGACCTATGCACCCTATCCGGCATTCTCCTTGGACAAGATCCCGCTCAATGGCCTCCTGCATTCGACGCCCCATGGCGCGCTACGTCCTTGAGCGACTTCTGGGGCCATAGGTGGCACCAGTTTCTCCGCCACATATTTCTCCTACCTGCTTATCCGCTTGCCTTTGTCTTTGGTCGTGCGGGCACCATTATCGGCACATTCCTTGCTTCAGTATTGTGGCACCACATCTCGCTGATCACACTCAATAGCCAGGTGGAGGTCTGGTGGATGCTAGTTGGGTTTGGGATGATGGCCCCTGGTATCCTTGCCGAGCGCGCATTTCACCAGTTGACGGGGAGACGAGTGGGTGGGATACTAGGGTGGGTCTGGACGATGGTGTGGCTTCTCCTGTGGGGTAATGTGATCGTCGAGGGATTCGCCAGAGCGGGAATGTTTGGTTGCTCGAGCCCCATTGACAGCGAGTCGCCGCTGCGGGCGTCGGTGGAGCGTTTGGTGATAGATTTCGAGTTATGGTTACATACCATTTAACAAGGAATGGAAACTCTTGCAGTTTCGAGATGGAACACTTGATGTAATAGATAGCCATTGTACAATGAAAGACGTGGGGTGGAGTACCTGGCATCACTCGCACACCTCGTGTCATCAACTCACTAACGATACCACAACACGTCATTAGCCCTCTCTACATACACTTGTAAGTTGCAGCTCCGTAGAGAGCCC
>JBBPSA010000159.1:0-14483 GCA_038093355.1 Boletus calvinii | reverse complement strand
CGTAGCATCCTCGAGCAAGTCAGTCTCCAGTTCGCGGCGCAAGCGATCGGTGCCTCAAGCAAGCAATTTCCCTGTTTCCTCGCCCTTGGATAGTCGCGGTCACGGGGGACCTCGCTCCACCCTCAAACGGGCCCACATCGAAGGAGCGGGGTATTGCGCGGGCGATATTCAGTTACCTCGCAAATTGTCACGTTTAGCAGTACCTCTGACGAATTCAGGCGATCCACCACCTCTTCTGCAGACACCGCAAACGCCTCGACGGCCGCTTGCGGATTTGCTCTTGATTCCAGGCAGCAATAACTCAACGGACCAATACCATATGGTAACGTCACATGGATATATGCGCCATCACGAGACTCTTCGGGCCTCCAATGCAGCCCCAACGCCACGGTCACCGCTTCAACCTCTCGAGTATACTCGCCCCGATTTACAGGACCCAACGATCATTCGGCGACGTCCCGCAGGATTGCACGATATGCCTTTAGCCGCCGACACGCCTACTATGGAGTTACCGAGCGCAGCTGGACCATCGGATCAGGACGCCCTCTCGAAGGCAATCAAGATCGAGGAAATTTTGGAACCCAAGTTGACTGGTGTCTTTTCTATACATTCCTCGCCTCTATCTTCTCCACCTTCATCTATGCCACTTGGGACACGTCATGATCCGCACGAAACAAGTAACATACCTCCCTCGGGACAGCAAGACAACATCGATGCCCATCACATAGAACTTGTCCAAGTTGCACCACCTTCATCCGGTCCGTTATCCTCCAACCTCGACGCATCACCCCCGAAATCGATGAGCCTACGTGACCGCCGGGCGCAGATATCCAGGGTAAGTCGGGAGCATATCCAAAACCCACCTTGCTGTTTTCGTACGACAGGACACGTTTTTTTTTCTAGTTTGGTCGCACGGAAACCCGACGCTTCATTCCGTTGGTGCCCTGGTCGGATGAGGAAGAATGAACGGTGAATGCGTAAATAAGCATTTCTTGGCCAATCATCGTTGTTGCGCTATTTCTCCGGTAGCGCCGTGAAAAGATCCCGTCGACAAGTAGTTACTTACATTATGTCGACATGTGCATGTTTAGATGTTTCAAGTATGTTATGAGACCATGTGAACCTCGCCGATAGAGTATCAATTGACGCCCTCTCGACCACCACCACTACCACATTCGCAACAAACGCCATGGCGGACATCCAACCCGCGCTCGCACCGCAACCAGACGACGGCACCGACTCTGCGCACGAAACGACCCCGCCCGAGGCACCACCACCCGCACCGATTACCGAACAAGAGGTGGGAGAGTACAGAGAACAAGACCGTTTCCTCCCCGTAAGCCCGACCCGCCTCACCCTTTACCCCGTTCGCCAACACTCCCGTAGATCGCCAACGTCTCACGCATCATGAAACAATCCGTACCTTCCACCGCCAAAATCGCCAAAGACGCCAAAGAATGCGTCCAAGAATGCGTGTCCGAGTTCATCAGCTTCATCACCTCGGAAGCCGCCGAAAAATGCCACATGGAGAAACGCAAGACGATTGGTGGGGAGGATATCTTGTATGCCATGGCCGCGCTAGGGTTCGAGAACTATGCGGAGACGCTCAAGATACATTTGGCAAAGTTGAGGCAGGTGCGTTGAGCGTCGTCGTTTCGTTATCTGGCTCGTGTTCACATGGCGTCGTTGGTGTAGCACCAAGCAGGGAGCTCGTCACATCCACACCCGAATCATGGGGACGACAGTTGAGAGAGAGAGGAAGATGGATTTTTCACCAGACTGGTCGTGTTTGTATTCTGTATTCGGAAACAGTGTTACCCCCCTGTACTACACTAATAGAACGCGCGTCCGTACGCCCACCCATCTCAGCGAGGCCCACGACCCCCCTCGCACTTCGTTGGCCTGCCCCTCGAGCCAATCGCACAGCTTCTTGTCGAGCTCAGGCTTGGGGTCTTGCGTGTCCTCGAGCGGCGCACCGAGGCATGCCATAGAACAAACGCTCGAAAGATTTCGATACCCCACGTGAACGAACGGCAAACCGTTGAACGTCGAACGCCCGGGCTACCCGGGATATAATCGCGCCATGCGTCAGTTCGCGAGGCGCCGTCTGAGATAGCATCCTCGCTCCGGTGAGTCACTCAACGCGCTGAAGTTGAGGCGACCGAGGTGGTGACTGGACGACGAGGTGGGTCTTGCCGCCCGGGATCGCCTTGACGGTAACGATCATCGACGGGAGAAGTTAGTAATGTAACCGTGTCCTAAGGTATGGTGGGTGGAAGCTGTGATGCAGTTTCAGAGCATACCCAGGTGCAAGGACGCATACCGACCTTGGGGAGTTCCTCGGCCGCTGCTTTGACAGTCTTCAAGTCGGCCAGATCGAGGTTCAAGAGATGGTGTCGTTGCGCGTCTCTTGTTTGAGCTTGCGGATCGTGCCCTCCGACCTCGGTTTCGCGCGGCGATGAAACTTTTGCACCGTGAACGAGAAGAACCAATTGCAAACGACCATGACGACCGAACACGGAACATGGCGCACACCCTGGTCGTCTTCCTAATGCCGATGCTGGCGACGGTGACGATAATGACCTTGCCCGTGAGGGCGAGAATGTCCTGAGAGTGTTGGAATCATCAGAGGTCAATTTGGGAGGGAAAGCTTCGCCGATCCACTTGGACTTGAGTCCATTCATGACGACGCGGAGGTGGACGGTTGTTGTACTGTCAGCACTGATGATACCAAATTAGATGGTGTCGCCTTGGAAGCTGTGGTCCGCCATCATCACAACCGCAACTGACAGCTATGGCATCGATACCCTCAGTTGTGCGTACCAATGTTATTGTTGTCGCGGTCGAGTCAGAAGGCTAATGCTGAAGCGCCTTCAGTGAGGCTGATTACAGATTAGATAGGTGTCGTACCAACTTGGCTCGGATCAATCCATCACCACTACAACTGCCAAGCCCGATTCCTTAGTCTCCCCTCCCGCGAACAGCAGCGGTGTGGAAGAGCCTGTGTACAGAACCTTTAACACTCATTCAGAGCGTCACGGTGCGGAAACCTTATCATGGTTGCGTAGGAAGTCGCTAACAATAGTTGCTATCCTTTTTGTCTGCATCGTCGTCATTCAGGTTCTTTCACCAGAATGTCTATTTGGTGACGACAGAAGTCATACCATCAAGGTCAGCAATTAGGTCCAGCTCACTATAGAGCTTAGAGGTTACAACAAGAGGTCAGAGGGTGTTTGGGATCCGTCGCTTACGCAAAGCGACTATCCAAGTTTGATCAAAAACCAAGACTCTCATGCTGCCAGGACAAATCAATCCTTCCGGTATGTGCATAGTCGTGTCGGTTCCCCGACCCGTGACAATTTTCAAAAGCTGATCGGCGGAAAAGCCCACCTATACAAATTTTTTATCTCATAGAAACCCAACGTAAACTCCACAAGGTAAAGACGAGGCGAAGAACTCAAAGTGGACCACGGATATTGACTTATGCGGCCGCGGTCCCTAGGTCCTGGATCTGCCAGCGTGCTGCTCGACTTGGTATGTAAGCTTCATTTAACTTGCACATTCTCAGCTGGGGGCCATTTCCTTCTCGTGGTGGTCGTTGGGCGCTAGACTGAGATCTGAAATGTGGATACGTTCGATTTCAAGAGAGGTCACTGATGTGTGCAAACCTGAGGAGGACCCGGCGAAGACATGATCGGACGAGCAAGATCCTTGATTCTATCTCAACGAGACTTACGAATCAAGACGTAGTGGGATGAATGGTATCAAAATACGACCAGATAGTTGTTCAAACCACCTCACGACACCTATTTACGGGTAAGCTATTGCCCTGCGCAATGACCTCGAGATCCTTATTCCGTATACCATCGTTACCACCGCCAGCAAGTCTGTTGGTGATAGCAAAACTCGTGCCATAGCCAAGATCGTCCTCGATTAATGGAGCGGCAGCAAAACTGGGGCATGCTGCGGTAGATATGAGCAAGGATGGTCGCGTGTAAAACAAAGATTCCACTGAGTGACCCAGAAGGATTTCAGAGTTGGGTGTCCCTCAGGAATATTTTACAGAGCCGACTACATACTTCGTCCACAGTAGTCTGAAATGAACGGCAGTCATGGCATTCGTTGTTCAGATTAGGCTGAAATAGTCTAAATAAATACACCAGCAACAGAACTCTTTTCTATTCCAAGCGCAAGAACTGCTTCAAACACGAGTTTGATGCAAAATCTGATCCGATGGAGTTAGTACCTGCTCTTCGAGAAACCACGGCGCCATGTCATACCTATGCTATCGTTGGGGTCACACGAACAGTGCCCTTTCCTCCAATCTGATCCTTGCGGACAGTGTTGGAATTCAGCGTGTTTGTAGCCAATGTCTTTGAAGAAGTGAATCTGATCCTTGCCAGCGAGCAATGACACGGCTATGCTGTGGACGGGTGCATCTCCCCAACGCTTATGGCGAGTATGGTCAACTTGGTGAATAAACCGGGTAACGTACAAGGCCTTACCTCGTAGTAGAATCCTCCCTTTTCGTCCAAGAACTCGAAGTACTTCGTATATGCCTCACTTCGCCAAAAGTCCATGTCGGCTATTTCAAAGTTGCTCCAAACTACTTGACGTGCTGAGGGTGCCGGGCCACGTCTAGAGAAAATCCACTCACAATGACATAAATTATAGGTCTCGCCAGAGTTATCAGATACAAAGTCCATGGAGTTATCAGGATGCAAGTACTGGGGATACTCTGTTATGAATTCTATTCGGTATGGGTCAACATTCCTTGCAGCATTACGTGTGACTATCTCAGTCGTACCTTGGGTTGAACGCCATAAAGTTGGTATCGTCGGCTCCCACTCTGGCATAGATATTGTGAAGCCTGAAAGAGGTAACAACTAAGTGGCAAGTATGGCTTGATCAACGATGCATTGGCACGTACCGTAAATTTTGTTTCTATCCTCCATAAACAAGAAGGGGTCATAATCGATATCACAAAAGTATCTGACATCAGGCCTAGCGATGTGTCAGAATACAGTTAATAACGATTCAGAGATCGCTTACTCTACTCTCCAATACCACTTGTATGGCTGGAGTAGCTCGTGTCGAAAGAAGTACTGCGCAATGCAAGGTCAGCGAAACATTACACCGTCTTCAACTAGGTACCTACTCCCGAGTTGAAACGGCACATGTTACGATATCTTGTGGAGCAACGTAGTACTTAACCCCCGCTCGTGTTAAAAATGATACGGGTGCACTTACGACACACTGCCTGAAATAGGTGTGTTTTGAGCGCGCCGTGTCGCAGGTAACAAACAAATTAAACTGACCGCCATATATGACCCTCTGTACCACTAGCCTCTCGCGGCCCTCGCGTGCGCGTTCCTCATCTATCCAGTCTGGCTGGAACCAATGCTCGTGGGGGATCACGCCGAAAGAAACGGGTGCGTCAGTCAACACGCGAATACGTCTAGTGCTGCGTCAGCACACCACAACATGCGGTCCACTGCTCACTCGCCTTTTGAACTCGGCTGAGAACTCCACTTCATTTAACAAAACCCAGGGGTACTTGAACTCGCGGTTAAACTTTGACTCCACTTGTTCCATGCTCTGAACGACGCCAGCTAAATCGCTGTTTCGAGCGAGAATCAAGAGCGTTGCATTAGCACGCCGGGTATGTGGAGCGCTACCCACGACTGGATGGGCGGGAGGGATTGGACTGTGATCTTGCGACATCAACGAAGGCATCGCCCCATCAACGTCAGGGTATATGGTACTTTCTTGGTCTTGGACGTTCCATTGAGTTGAGTACTGGCTCAGAGTGGCTGTCCCGCGTCCCGATCCTAGGAGAAGGCAGAGCCCAAACTCGGAGAAGGTCGGACCTCGAAGTCAAACGCCCGACATAGGTGAACTCACTACAAGGGCGATTGCAAGTAGTGACGATCGTCTCTGAGACGCAGTCAACGGGAAGGTCTTCAATTTGATCATTTGGGAATACCAGGACCAAGGGGGTATAAAGACAGGTGACGGTTCATTTACGCAAAACCGCATGCGCTTTATAACCGCAGTATCATCAAAGTTTGATTAGGAAGGTACTCGGCTGGTATGACCTAATGCACTTTTTAGGGCCCCTTAGACGCTCATCAAGCCTATGGAAAGGACTCGCTTGGTTGCCAAAAGGTTGCTGGGCCGTCGTTCATTTCAGCCTTGGACTATCAAGGTTCTGAAAAAAAAAGTTTCCTGCGCAATCAAACCTTTTGAAGGAATAGAAGCACAGCAGTGGATGAGTCATACTCATGGTTACAGCAAGGAAGCGGGATTAGCCGCAATCCTGACTGGTATAGTGCTATTCGGTTTGCTTGGAATGAACGTAGAGATGATTATCTGATGATATGCTTCGAGCAAGCTGCTCACCAGACTGAGCTTGACCGTTACCGCAGACTCATCGGCTATGTTCAGTTCGCGTTTGAACACGGGATACGGTGGAGTAAAAGCGTCGCACCAGGTTTCACGTCAGTAAAGACGATAGTGTTCAAGCCCTCACGTAATCAACTAAAAATCAATGCCGGCATAAGTTTGGATTCTAATCGATGAGATATGTAGGTTCCACCCTAGAACGTGCTTGAGCCACCACATTGGACGTAATGTTACCTAACAACACTTGACCCAAAGGAGGTAAAGCGGCAAGACTTCTATGCATTTGATGGCTTGAACCGAAGTACACACCGAGATGAATGATGAGTCCCGTACTTGCTCGTACGGGAAGTCCGATTAACTGTCAGTTGACAACGCACCGAATTAACACGAAGGATCTCAAGAACCGAGTAAGATCATCAACAGGTTAGGGTTTATGACGGGAGTAGGGAGGATGCGTGATCATGACAGATATATCGCACATCGCACGGTGGGTGGCAGACAGCTTGGAAGATATATCCTCGCCATCCAAGTTAACGGAAAGCGATTAAAAGGCGATGACGCCTTCGGTTGGCTGTCCGGGAGCATAGCGGCATAGAACGAGTGGGTGACACCCTCCGCGGTCTGGAGATGAATCTCAAGCTCCGGAATGCCATAGGAGACACGACAAGCTGCTTAGTCAGCAGCCTGTCGTGTAGGGGCGGAGTCAGAGCATGTTACAGTTGTGTTGTAGAGTCGTCAGCCAGCAACAGAGTCAGGTCTCGAGCCAGTCGTCCCTCAGCCAACTCCACTGTGCGGTACCAGCCGCCCTCGACAAACGATGGCCCGGTCGCTTGGGTATTATATTACTGAACGGGAACCATGGATCCACGAACTCGAAGCTCTCACTCTCATGTCAGCACGAACGCTGACGCCGTTCTCAGGACTAACGATGCGCATCTCACATCCTGGCCAAGTTCTAAGAATTAAGACTTGGGTTCCGAAACAAAGACGTCGGAAGTGTTGTAAATCCACCCAGTACTGCGGAGAAGTTGTTAGAACAAACCCCCCTTTTAGAATACTCTGTACTTACCAAGTCTCGGTCATGAGAGAAGACAAAGGTCAACTCGGAGGGGTCGCAGGCGAGATTCTTGAGCGCCGCAACAAAGGCCTTGGCGGTTTTTGAGGTGACCGTCTCACCACCACTGTTTATGCGTGTGATAGAGGATAGGTCAAAATGTCTGTTCTCTTTTCAAAATCCCAGGTAAGCTTGGAGAGAAGGAGTTAGGAACAAAAATAACACTGATAAACTTGGTTTCGATCAAGCGCAGGGAATGGCGGAAGCATGCACGTAGATATGCCACACAGCGAAGGAGTAATGCACATCTCAAGCGGTCCAGCGAGGTGGTCGAACCCAACCCCTGTTGATTATATATCAGATTGGAAGAAAAGCTAGAACTTATGAGGGCTCACGGTTCGGGATGTTGGACACGGAAGTCGATTCATATGCGATGCCCGAGCAGCCAAGATAGTTCGTTGAGTGTGGTCCACACGTCAAGAAGAGAATATTTCATCACCAGGCTAAACAGTTCGAGCTACCCAGTCAGCAAACACGCTATAGCCCTCAGCTTCAATCCCAAGTTCGGAGAAAGATGCATCCCGGCCTCACCAACCGAGCGAGTTGGTGATGTGGGCAATGTGGGTCACCTTGTGAACCTGCTGTGCGCTGAGGGCGGGCTGCAGCCACGGGACGCAGCCATCAAGGAGACAGGCCCAGACGGCATCCATATTGTTCTGTTCTGTCAAGTAAGCAAGAATGGTACCAACTGGCTTGTTCAACTCGGCAAGTACATGGACGAGGTTGCGCAGACTCTCCTTGAACAAGTCATGGGCGGTGGAAGGGATGAAGCTAAGCTCGTGCATCGAGAACCACTCAGCGGCGTGAGACAAGACATCGATGAGAGTAACCGGCACATAGCAAGATTGGTCTACAGAGCGGAAGGCCCCGAGGCTCGAGATAACATCGGGTGTGACTAGGGCAGGGGTCCCAACTGGCGCCATCGGTGTACTAAGTGGTGAGGAGGAACGATAATAAAAGGTCTGCGGGTGAAAAAAAGTGATTATAAGGCGGAGTGCAGAGTATGATGGAATGGTCTTTACACCCCTCGATCCATTTTAATGATATGAACTAGCATTTGATACGCGGTCTGACACTTGCGGGCGCAGTGCTTCAAGGCTATAAATGACTAAATGGTAGGCACCCGTAGGCCACGACACGCTTTGCTATGCCAATCAATGCACTGTTCAAATCTTCCGACGAAGTCCCTCTGTGACTTGTTCATGAATCCTTGCACTCACTGAAAATGGGAGAGCAACAACCTGGGGCCCTCCCAAACGGACGTCTGCCGGCTAATAGACACGCAATCACGGTAATCCAAGGTTCGGAGTCTCAAGGGGTCTTCAACGATGCGTGGTAGAGTTGTCTCGATGACTCGGAACAACATCACGGTGGTGGTAAGTATGATCCGACTCGGAAGATGCCGGGCCCGGGTGCAACATCAACTTTAACAGAGCTCCCTCCTTTCTGTTCATACTATTCATGCTCTTCATGCTCACGAGTCACGGCAGCGCCTGTTGAACACAGGGCCTAGTAATGTCCAGGCAGGAATGACTGGCACTTACCAAGTGGTTGGGTGGTAAGCTCTTAGGGCGATGGTAGTGGTTAGAGGACAAGATGTATTAGAACTCAGATAGCTGAGTTCGAATCATATAAGTACAGGCGTATTACCATATATGGTATACTACACTACAGTACGCTAATAAGAGTAGTTGAAGGCTGCACTAAGGCGCTCATTCAACAGCGCCAAGTTCCTTGCACGGAACCCGCACTAGGACACGTATATTTTGTGTTGCGGTTACCACCGATAGCATACGTCGCACTGGTTGTTCTTTCTCATAAGCCACGAATTGTGCGTCTTTCTCACTTATTCTTACCAAGTATGTCTCATAGTGCATATTAGATGCTAATGTCTATACTATCATATGTTGTTATTAGCATTTATCAGCAGAGCACGCAGCCCGGCGATGCTTACAGGACTGTTACTATAGTCGATACCTTGACATTCACTGGGGAGATCATCTTTACAGTCTTGGCAAACGACCGACCATCCACGTCTCTGGTTCAGCCATCATCACTTACCATTTGCTCTCGGGGCTGTGAGTTACCTTGGTCCCTGATACACTATCCGCCCTCCAACGAAGTGTGTTGGTGTCATTTTTATGTTCTTTCTCTGACGACCGTTCTGGTGTGGTAGGATGGACATATTGTCCTTTTGCTTTCGTGCCTTTCCAGGTGGTAGTCGTACTCGCTCAACAACAGCCGGGACCTACGCACTTTCTGCCAAAAAATGCCCACCCCCCATTTTGGGAGTCACGCAGATTCTGAGTCTCTTCACCTACCGGTTCGCTACCACTGAACATATAACTCTCATCCACCAAACCGCTCTCTGTCTCGACCCACGAATGGCACCAGACCACTCGCTGGGTGATTGTTCCCTCCGTACGGAAGAATTTATGCAGATGATCCCAGGGTCGCTGTCGGTCTACTACAGAAAGAATTGGTCTGGCCCCGTGTCATCAGTTGTTCGTATGTGGGGCCCGTCTATCTGGTGGATACCTCTGACGTGACTCGCCTGTCTCTCCTCCCAATACACGGACTCTCTTGGTATCAAGGTACGCTGCCATTCCTCGAACATGCCAAGAGTCATTTGTATTCCCGATCAACTATGACCGCAAGTTGTTTTCCCCGTCGATCAGTGTGCATTGTATACCATCATACCCAACATCATATCCCTCGATTTTAATCGACAAGAGTTTCATCAAAGCTTGTTCAAGTTGCTGATACCGATTTACTTTCCGAGTTGTTTGCAAGCTGATACTCAATCCAATTGCAAAGTCTACCTACTGCTGAGGTCATCCAGTCAAACCCTGCTAATGAGGCAAGCTCGCCTCCTGCCTTATTAGTATGGTCTAGTCCCCAGGCTAGAGACCATCATGGACAAACAAAGTGGCGTCGGAAATGGAACACACGGCTAACATGGCGTACCTCTTCCTTATCTCTTTTACCATCGCCAATTGTTGTCTGTTACTCAATGCAACGAATCTCAGGTGACATCGATTCCGCAGTAAGTGCCATACGGTCAAGTTCATCCGTGGCTAAACCCCATCACAGAAGTCAACTTCGAATGGTCCAGTATCATTCTGTCCTGCGCCTCACGCTCCAGAGTCATTCCGAAAGAACAATGGGCTTAGGGTGGGCTCAAAAGAGGACCCGAAACTCGCTCTACTGCGTGCCGTTGCAAGGGAGCAGGCCGAGTTATGCGTCGAGCTTCTTTATTCGTCGTTCCCTCCAAGTCCCGATGCAATGCTGGACACCATTCCGCAAAGAAACGGATTCGTTCACACCGTGATCGAGGCCTACAACCGTCATCGCGCGCTCATCGTCCGTCCTGACGACGTCTGGCTCGCCATCTTGACTCAGTCCTGCTTCTTTGTCAATGGCAATGCGGAGGGTCTTCGCGACGTTTTCGTTGCCCATCAAGGGAAGAAAGAACTTGAGATCTGGGCAGAAGGAGATCGGTACTGCATGGATCCCGCCTACATGGCATTTCAGATGACACAACTGATGCAACAACACATCATCGACGAGTCCCTGCGAGAGTGGATTATGCCGAGTTTCACGACAACGACCACTACTGACACCGCGACATCGGCGATCGTGATGATGGGGACGATGAAAGAATACTTCTCATACTCGTTTGGGCTGATGTGTGGAATCCCCAAAGTCACGCTAGAAGGAGAGAGGAAGGACTGGGAAGACATTCTTCACCGTCTAGAGCGCCTTAAAAAGTATGGGGTTCAGGCGACCGCGTGGTACCACCTCCTTCGACCGGTTATATCCCGGTTCGTCTCCGCCTACGACGATCCGACCTCTCCCGACAATTTAGAGTTTTGGAACAAGGTTGCTCATTTCAGCGAGGGCGGAAGTGGGCCAACTTGGCTCTCGGGGTGGATTACCGCATTCTGCCTGTTCAATGAACAAGGTCGACGGCAAGGCAATGAGTTCAACCCTCCCAGAGGGGTTGAATCATATCTCACACTGGACGGATTCGCCTATCCCCGGATCGACAGCAACAAAGTTCCTTGTGGGTACACACATGTCGACGTCACGCTTAACGACAACGGGACAAAGTTGGACACGGCGTTCGTCGCGGGGTTGATCGGTTCGCAAATCTCTTCTACGGCGAAGACGGATGTTTTCCCGGAGGGTACGAGGGACACTGTGCAACCGATCGCTGGGTGGTGGTACTTCATCAAAGAAAAGGGGGTAGGGCCAGAGTTGGAACTGGGCCCGAGTACACGCCAACAGAGTGGAAGGGGAGCGATGTCATCTCGAGGGGCCACTGGCAGTTTTTTTAACAGATAATACAGCAACTTTTACTGGCTATAGTTGACCTTCCGTCCCTGGAATATTTACTTGTATACAATGCACCGATTGTGTCGTGTGGTGTATGTAGAGCTGCGGGCGGCACATGTACAGCATGCTTTCCCGGAGCGGAGTGCAGCGGACTATGCGGAGTTTTAAGCACCGAAACTTGGAACTCAGCTGTCACCAACACGGCTGGACCCGAGACTACATCCTTCTCAAGGAAAAAACCAATCTCGCCGTCAAGTCTCTCCAACTCGATCCGTATCGTATCTGCTACTCTAGCCTGGCCTTGGGTGGCGACACAGGCATGTGCGGTATACAGGAGACCTCAGCCCATCACATTACAGGTGTCAGGATATCTGTATTACGAAACCGAGCAGGGACCGTTTCTATCAGGACTGTGCTAGTCCATACTAGTGATTGCAATTGTGATTACCATAAATTGTTTGGCAGGTGAAATCGGAGCTGATATAGATAAGCGACAGATCATGTCCATGGCGACAAACCTCCATCACCATGCACTTACAGCTCCACCAGCTCACCAAACCCATCGAGCACTTCGCGACACAATCCGGTCTGTCCGGCGCCAACGACGACGACATCGCTGAAAGCTTCGCCCGCCTCGTTGGGAACGCCCAGCCATCCCAGGGCGGGGGCGATGTGACACAGGGAATTCACGCCCCAGCTCACAGCCATATCCCTTTCCTCCACAAAGTTGTGCCTCAGCTCCAGAACCTCGCCAACAAATACCATGTCGGAAACTATGTTATCGACAGAAAGACAGGTGAAAAGTTCTTCGAGAGTATGCCCATCTACGCTCGACTCGGAATGCACCTTCTCTTTTGCGGCAAGGAACAGGTCAAATTGCTCGAGGGTAGTAAACACGTCGAGGACCTCCTCCGCGAACAGACCGTCCGCGAGGGGCGGATCTACGATGCCCCAGAGAGCGTCAAGAACATCCCGTCCTTTATCCATACCTACAAGATCTCCCTCGACGAGCTCCTTGACCCAGATATCCACCATTACGCCAACTTCAACGAGTTCTTTTACCGCAAACTCAAGCCGGGTGCGCGGCCCGTCGAGAATGCAGACGACCCCTCTGGGTTCTGCTCTGCTGCGGATTGTCGACTCGTTGTCTATCCTACCATCGACCTTGCCTGCAAGTTTTGGATCAAGGGTGATGAGTTCTCGATTCCTTCGTTGTTGAACCTCGATCCTTCCGACCCGTCGTGTAGCCAATTTGACGGTGGATCTCTTGCCATCTTCCGCCTTGCCCCTTCGGATTATCATCGCTTCCATTCACCCATCGATGCGACTGTCTCTGGGAAGGCGACGGACATCTCGGGGCAGTACTACACCGGTCAGCAAGCGTTTTATGTTCGTGTACATGAACGACGATCTGATCGAAATGTGCGTAGTGAACCCTCAAGCGATCAATCAGACCAATCTCGACGTCTTCTCCCGCAACAAACGCTCTGTCCTCTTCTTGAAACACACCCTCTCTGGCAAGCCGATTGCCTTTGTCGCCATCGGCGCCCTGCTCGTCGGAAGCATCGCCTGGACGGTCGAGGTGAGCCGCCCTATCAAAGTCTGATCGCGCCGTTTGCTCATTGCCCGGGCGGGCGCGATTGGGCACGAATGTAGGAAAATGCAAGCGTACGTCGCGGAGACGAGCTTGGCTATTTCGCATATGGCGGAAGCACCGTCATTGCTCTCTTCCCGCCTAACTTCATCACGTTTGATGAGGACTTGGTGGAACGCTCTGCACCCGACAACGCAAGTGGACGCCGTGCCGTTGAAACCCTCGTGAAAGTCGGATACTCGCTTGGACGTTGGAATGGGGCGTGAGGAGTAAGGTGTTTTAGCATGAAATAAAGGTAGATATCGATATCTTGAAGTTGGTGGTTAGAAGTGTGTTGTATAGTACTGAAGTATTGACGAGGCACCTGCGCGTCGGCTTGGGTTCTCCTGCCAGTGGGTGCAGTGTATGCGTGTGTATGTATTCGTTTGATATTTTTTACCGTGAATTTGATATCTTGTCTGCTGGAGCTCAGTACGACTCAACTTGTGTTTTCTAACATTGCCTTGTTCGATGCGTAATTTACGAAAGATACACGGCCTGCAAAAAGAAGTATACGAATACACACTAGCCATTCATGCACGGGAAAACCACCAACTCCAACAGGAAACAAAACTCAAAGGGGAAAGGGATCTTCGGCGCCGAGAAATCACCCGCGTGCGTTGGGCATCATGCGCAACCGTCAACACGATCGCAGCGCTCCGCCATTCCCGTCTCCCACCGTGCACGCAGTTTCGCCACTATTCCGACGCCCGCGAGTGACATTCGTTCCATCCCGCCTCTCCCACCGCCAGAAACGCAGATACCATCCCCATCACTTGCGCCACGACCAATCCCGACGACCCTGCGCACCCTCAACCCCTCGATCTCGCACTGCGTCCTCGGATCGTTGGACACCTGGATACCCTCCACGAGTGCCGGCACGCGCGCATGCTTGCGCACCCGGCCCATCGTCTGCGGTCGGCCGTGGGCGGCGAGGACGTGTGCGAGCTTTGAACGGGGAGATTCTGGACCGGATTGTCCGCGAGATAGAGT
>JBBPSA010000158.1:0-14517 GCA_038093355.1 Boletus calvinii | reverse complement strand
AACACGCTTAATACTAGAAATGAATATAAGTACTCCAAGCTCAATACAACCGAGTACGAAACTGACTCCGACAGCCCCATCCAAGAAAGGTGAGATTCTAGACGAGCCTGTATCAGCTCGGACATTCCCTAGAAAAAGCTAGTCGCCAAAACAAAAAAAAAGTCCTAGCGGGTATTCAAACAGCTCCAAAGACCATGGAGTACATCAATTGTTCGAATCAGAATGAGTAATATCCACATCTTGAAAAAAGAAAACCTTTCTAGCGATAGAATTATGAGCCAGAATGGAATCTCTCCATTCCTCGAGTAAGTTTGTCAGTGTTACATAAACTCTGGATGTGTCTCCGTCGCCGGCCGACCGCTACCTGTGAGATATGCCTGAAGCTTGGAAGAATAGCCGCATCGGGAATAGCAACTAAACAACATTTGACACCACCTTCGGGAAAGCGAGAGTCGCCGTTACTTAGTGATGTGGCAGTAGTTGACTCGTAACGATAGTCAAGTGCGGGAACGTCGGACTGGCAATTCCATGGCAGGCTCCGGCTCTAGCTGCGAAGTGCGCACTGGAGGAACGGCGAAAGGCCGCCCACGATGTGGCCGCTTTGGCGAAGCAGTGGGTAACAAAGAGAGAGACCGCGAACGCAAGTCACCGACGGAAGATATGTGATTGACGTCCATGTGTTGGTTGCCAGTGGGTGAGCGAGGAATGTGCGACGACTGTGCAACGCCAGACGACTTATACTGTACGTGCGGAACAGCAAGAATGGAGAGTTCGTGTCCATCTTCAGCAAAAGGGACCTCGACGGCTGACATCTCATGTGCGCGAGCCTTTTGAAGGTCGTGGAGTTCATGGTCCTCGCTCGCGCTTGCCTTTGAGCTTAACGAGTCCAGTGATAGACGTGCTGGAAGGACAGAAAGGATGATATTTCGTGCGGCAACGAAGGAGGACACGACGAGATCGGGAGACAATTCAGATGATGGTTCGATAGCGGATCGCAGGGTTACATCCATACCCGGACTGCGGGTAGTCTTGTGCCTGGAGCGAAGAGCATTCCCGCGCGGAATTAAGAGCTCGGTACGGAGATGTATCGGGTCGGATGGCCACAATTGGTTGGCACGACGAAGGGCAGCGATGGAAACGCCATGGCGGAGGGCAACGCCAGCAAAAGAGTCGTTGGGACCGACCTGCAATTGAATATGAGAATGAGCTATATGGAGTTCAAATGATAGATGGACGAACGGGGTGTATGATGGTATCGCCGCCACCTTGAGATACATCACGAGCACTACCGGCAGTCTGGTCATCCTCGGGGTCCGCGGTAGACGATCCGTTCAAGCTCAGCGGGCCCGTCAACCTAGCTCGCGTCTCGCCTTCACTGTCAACCACGGTGACCGACGGTATAGTTGGCGTATTACAGCGAGGGGCTGGCGAGAGTGGCCGGTTACGGAGAGGATGGTCCGCAATCAGGGTGACAAGGATATCATGGTTGTTGCTGGATGACGTGGGACTGTCGTCTGCAAATGGATTTGTGACGAGTATCTGATCGCACCCGTCGAGCTCGAGCATCCAGTCCGCATTAGAAGAGACCGTCTTAATGTCATGGTTGAGGAGCACACGTAGCCAGGCTGAGTAACCCCCACTTACATAAGCTATACTCACCACTGCTTGACCTTATCCAACCATGCCTCACGCCGATTCGTCGCTTGTCCCTCCAGAGATCACTTCAAAGGCAGAATTTTGGAACCACGTCCGGGACCAGTTACAACATCTGCTGGCAGACCAAGGTCATTGGGTATGGCACGCTCGTTACGTGTGCCATGTCGACGCGAACACCATTTTCAGGTAACAAACTTGGCCAACGCGTCTTCTTTGATATACCATGCCCTGCTTGCTTTCAAACCACATTTCGGACCCGGCGATTATGCCGTCAACTGGTGTGGTGAGCATTGTTTCCATCCGGCCTGGTCGCACTTGTCTGGTTCCTGGTCGCGATCCCATCTGCACTCGACCCGTATTGACGCATGCACTGGCACGCGCACATAAAGAGGCCCTAGACCGTACAGCCTAGCCCGCTCCTCTGACACCTTGATTGCAGGATTCTACCTCATTTCGTCCCTTTTCCCTGTACCCCGTTTTACTGGGGTGCATTCAAGAGATCAAAGCACCACCACGATAAACGAGACCCTCCTTTTGGGGCCGTTCTGCGGGAAACCTGCATGTCAATTTATCAACGTCTCTCCAGCCCGCGCCCGAGGGGTGTGTGCTGACGCATTCCTACAACACAAAACGGTAATCGTCCCGAATGTGGACGAGTACCCTGGCCATATCGCCTGTGATGGAGATACCAAAAGCGAGATCGTCTGTCCCCTAATCTTACAGAACGGAAGCCATCAGGTGGTATTGGGAGTTCTGGATCTGGATTGCCTCGTGTTGGGTGGGTTCGACGAGCAGGACAAACTTGGATTAGAAGCCATCACCGATTTAATTGTGAAGAGTTGCGATTGGTAGCCTGCTGTATTTGAAGATACATGTCTACTATTGTTGCTGTCGCTGCCACGCCAAAAATTCCTCGTGCAATTTCTTTTGATCAGTCCACTGTTTCAATAGCTTCTTTTCCTGGTTTTTACTGAGCTTCCCACCCTCACTATCAGCCGTAGGAATGCCCTGTTCGTTCCATTGGCTGTATGTGCCCTCGGGTACGTTCGGCGGTTTGAACAACTCTTCTGGCGGCGTACGCCCCTTCTCTAGTTTCGCAAGACGTTTTTCTTCTCCGGCTTGCGCCAATGCCGCTTTTCTGGCTGCCTGAACCTCAAGTTTTTGCCGCTTCTCGTCGCGGGCTTTGATCAATTCCGATGGGGGAACCAGTTTGACAAGCGCTTTGCCATCTGTGGAGGGGCGTGAACACCAGCAAGAATGTGAAGGGCACGAGGTACCTTCTTGGTCATCCAGCGCCACGCCCAACGGAACCAAGTCTTCGTCGCGAAGCCGATCACAAAGTCTCAAGATCTCCTTCAAGGAATCATCCCCCTTGGCAATAGCCAGTTGTCGGACACCGTCCCTAAAAGTGGAAAGCGCGCGAATATACGGAAGTAAGGATTCTTCACGCTTGCGTGGACACGGTTGAGACAGATGTGTTGCGAAAGCGTGGAGACTTACGTTGGCAGCATTGGCATCGCTTGTGATCTCTTGCCCCCAGCCTAATTCGAGCTTCTCCCCCTCCCCAAGACCAAACATCCGCAGCATGTTCCCTACCCATCTAGCCGATTGCTCGACCAAGGCAACGTTTAGGGACTTTCCACGGGTATTTATGTAAACATTCGTACGCGAGACTAAATCGCGTAGGATCTTGAGAGCCTCGGGGGTATTAAAGGAGTCGCACAGTGCGGAGCGGAGCGCTAGCTTGCTCTCATTGAGCCTGAAAGAACGTATAAGATGTGATAAAGTAGAACCCGAGGTCATGGTTACCCATTCATGAGTTCCCGTTCGGGTTCTTCGTAGTGATGGTATCCATCCGATTTTCTCTCGTTGGCTACCAACAAAGCTTTCACTGTCACGAAGAAGTTCTACAGGGACATCAGATACACATATCCATACATCATTGTGACACGTACGTTGAAAGTGGTTTCGATTGTCTTCACTTCGCCTGTCATGAGTGAGTCAGAAAAATCTACTTTGGCATTCCATAATTGTGATAAGAATGCTAGTCGAAGTTGACGTGGGGTAAACCTTTGCAAGATGTCCTGATTTCAAATTATACTTCAGTAAACCGCTTAGGTGGCAAATACCACGAGTCTCACGTCAATGGTAATGAAGTTCTTCAACGATTTGCTCATTTTGAGACCCTCGATGTGCAGGTGACCCGTGTGGATGAAATAGTTGACCCACGCGGTACACTCGTGGTACGCCTATGCAACTTCAGAAAGACTGGATGTCTCGGGCCGCGGAGTTACTGCCTCACCTCGGACTGTGCCATCTCGTTATCGTGGTGCGGAAATGCGAGGTCGATGCCACCAGAATGTATGTCCATGTTGTCACCAAATACTGCACTGGCCATTACTGAACACTCGATATGCCAACCTGGACGACCTGGACCCCACGGTGAGGGCCACGAGGGCTCCCCAGCCTTTGACGCTTTCCACAAAGCGAAATCTGATGCGGACCGTTTGCCACTAGCAATCGAGAGTGCACCTGCATAAACCCAATGTCATTCCCGGAATTCATTTCAAAATTTCAAAGACCAACCTTCCCCTTCCGCAAGTAATTCTCTATTTCCTTTGCTCCAAGGTTCCAACTTCGCGTAAGTATGGTTCTCCGAGGAATCGAAGACGACGGTGTCAAAATACACGCTGCCTTCATGCTCGTAGGCATAGCCATTGTCCCTGATACGTTTCACGAATTCTACGATTTCTGGAACATACTCCGTCACGCGTGTCAACGTGTCAGGTCTACGAACCCGCAGGCGATCCATATCCCTGAAAAACTGTTCCTCCCAGAAAGCGGCTAGCGCACGGAAAATAGACGGATCGGATACCGTATATTTCAACTACGCAGACCAGTAAGCTTTGAGTACCGATCTGATTGAAAGATCGTTACCTCCTTGTCTAGAGATGCTGCTACTATATCCCGGGACTCGTCTAATAGGGTTAAGGCAGATTCCCTATCTCCGTGGCCTTGGCGAGCGGCTGATAGTGCAGAAGCTGTACGGATCTGTTGCGCATAGTGAGATGCCTATTGCGTACAGAGGGGAAGAACCCACGGCAGTGCCAAGATTCATCTCAAACTTTTCGTCCCGTTTTAAGCACTCGGCCTTTTGAACTCTGTCATCTTGCAAAACCTCAATGCGTGGCCATAGTGTATGTAAGCTTTCTGCAGTCGGCCTGAGGCTCTCCGGTAGCCCTTTGGATACTTTGTCTAAGACATGCGACTGCCAGGCACCCCGAACTTTCGCGAGAAGGTCAGGAGTGAGTGACGTTGTTTGAGTACGGAAAGTCTCGAAAAGGTGGTTTTGACGCGCTCGTAGGATAATCTGTTCCACATCAAGAACGCGAAGATGGAGGGAACCGGGGACATACCTTGTCATCGATGTCGGTGATGTTCATGACAAAATGGACGTCATAGCCAAAATAATCTGAGACGATTCTGCGGAGAATGTCTTGAGTGACATAGTTTCTTCGAATCGAAAGTTGTTAGGGCAAGGTCACTGTGACTTGATCGAATACAGCCAACCTTGCATGACCCATGTGAGAGGCGTCGTATACTGTAGGCCCACAATTATACCATTTGACTAGGTGGCCATTTCGTGGGACGAACTCTGTCTACGCGGCCGTGAAAAGTCGGGTATCGGTGAATGATCAAGCCATACCTTAGTCTTAGTCAAGGAATTATACACCTTCAAAACTGGCTCTTCCATCTGGCGAGTCGGTGCATTCCAAGCGGGCTGCTGGACAGACATGGCTATGTTCCGGTATGTAGAGCCCAGGCGCCTTGGGAGATATATACGACAGAGAGCCACCGGGCCAGGACTGACTCGCGAGATCATAAACTTGTCCGAATCGGAAATAGCCAAGTGTCCAATGGTTGCTGACGTAATAACTCGTCCTCCTGAACCCCCTGGTATCCGTCACTGACAATAACAACCCCCTCTCTTCCCTCAATGAAAAAAAATTATTTCCTGCGTGCGTCATTAAGCTTTTCCTATTAATTCATTGTTAGCCCCACTGGTGGCGATAGTATTCTAGTGGCGGCGCTGGCACCAATGTAAAGTAACCTATTCTGCGCGGGGCTAATCCGCTTCGGGGTAAATTCACGCCGCCAACTGCCATCGATCTGGGCTGATAGTAGTATAGTTGTGTGAAATTATGCTCCGCCGATGAGTATGTATCAATACGCTGAATCAATATAGCCAAAGGGAGCCGCAAGCGAATGTCGCTTCCCCGTCATGAGAACAGGTGTCATTGGATAGTCGATCCTCTTTTGAGCATTTGAATTATTCCCGGGACCTTGACAGATTGATTCAGTTTACATAGCTCTAATTTGTGTTGGTGTGTCGCGAAATAATTAGATTTCCATACTTCAACCCGAATGTCCGCAGCGTCGAGACTCGAAAAGTACCCTCGCCAGTTGGGTAGCGAATAAGAAGGAGCACCCGAATCCATTGGAAGGTGGGGACCCTAAAACTCTATTAGCTACCCACCTGCTGCGATCTCTTGGTCAGTGATCTACCAATGAGCGTTTAGAAAACGCGGCTGGTTTTCCCATCAGGAGTCAGGACCTTCACACAACCGACCATCAGCCGTTTTACATCACACCACTTAACAGTTAAAGTTAAGTGTCCCGGTATCGTCAAATGCGCGTTGTCCTTTGATATTTAAGGACAAGTTGCTGTTCCTGCATTTCCCCCCCGCCTCTTTCCCTCGTCTGAAATACCTTGCTGACGCCTGCGAGAGCAGCGTCGAATGATTCTCACCCATTCATACGATTCGGATACCAGGCTCATTAAATCCACCAGTTCTCACTCGTACGCCTACCACGCGCAGCATACCTCCGTCCTTCAGCCATCGAGGATGCAACAGCCTACCTGTACAAGACTTCGTGTACGGTACGCCAGTACTCAAGTTCTTGCCGAAAAAATTATGGATTCCAACTCCTCGTCCCAGATCACCTCAAGATGCCCAGGTCATATTTCACGCAGTGGCGGTCGGTGTGCTACCAATGGTGACCAGACGTTTGGATACAGAAGAGCGAAGAGCCATTACATCTGGCAGCGTTTTTGTCTGGGAGGAGCGCGGGCCTAACCCAGAAGCAACAGGGGTGAGCACACTGGTCAAACAGCCATCACAGTAATTTCTCAAACTGAGTCATCGTAGCTCGGGATTGAAAGGTGGACGGATGGCAAAAGGCAAGTCGCTTCGCAAACGCACAATCCGCACTCATCGGTTTGCACACAGATGGGGCCCTAGTCGTGTCCGAGACGTGAGCTCGTTTCAGCATGTCTCCCGAGCCGCATTAGCTCAAGGTCTTCTAGGAGTTTCTGTTTTATCAAGAGAAAGATCCAGACCCAATCGACGTAGACTTGAACTCAGACTCAGATACCACGTTCGTTCACGATTTTTCGCGTGTTTCTATTTGGCTGACTGCGTGTGCTAGCCTCGGCTCTGGCTCTCGCCCCCACCATAACCTCCGCCAAGAACCTATACGTGCCTCGCTTGTCAAGCAAACATATTCCGTATACGTCGATACGTCGCGGGGACGTCGGAAGTGGCACCTCAGTGTGTCAAATTTGTTCAAGTGCCGTCTCTTGCGCTAACTGTGCCTTCAGTCGCCTACTTCACCGCGGACACAGCCGATGACCTACGAATGGTTTCCGAAATACCCGAACTTGCACGTCTCGACGTTCCACCTGGGAAATACCGAAGCGCTCGTCATAACCCGGCTCGGCACCGTGTGCAGAGAGAAGAGCAGGGGAGCCGTGCGCCGTCTCACCAGCAATTTGATCCATACCCTCCATCAACCCGCTTGTTTAATCCAGCTTTCCAGGGCAGGATTCCATTTGTCGGTGACGGACCCCGCGGTCCAACGAGTTTGGAGAGAAAAGGACAGACACTCGCACCACTACTTTACCTTCAAAATCTTCCCCCACCCAAGAGACATCCAGTGGACGAGGAAATACTCATGACCCTCTACCCTAGTTTGACTTGATTCCCCCTCTAATTCTGATACATCTCTCGACACGTCATGAGAACACGCCTGTCTATCATCATTGCTATGTTGCCTCTACTCTGATTGGACTCTCTTACTTTATCCAAGGTTTCTTTCTCTTCTTGATGCATTTGTATTCAGTAGACAGGATGTGGAACAATGTATGATTCTGTAGTGTCGTTGTAGGCCCGCGGTGGCAGTCGCCGCGGCGTGTTGGCACAGGTGACACCCCATTGTAATAAGACACAACTGAAATAAGCCGGCTGGACGGTAAGTTTGCCGTTCGCCACTACTTGGCGAACATCATGTGGGTTTTGCTCCTGTCACTCCATTCATATTTGCTATGTCCCAACTTTGGACGGAGGCTCCGGCCTGGCCACTTGCTGACACCCAAGAGCCGAATCTTCCCCGAGGTCGAGAATGCTGACTCAGAGGTTTCCCTGGAAGGTCATTTGGTGTGAGAAATCCACAACGCCACAGGTCCACATCTCATCATCCAACAAGACCTGATTCGGAGTGAGCTGAATTCTACAATGTGCATCATGATGGTTCAGATCTTGGATTTGGTCATGCAGGGAAAATGAATGTCGGAATGTGCGATATTAAAGTTAAGGTCCCCAACTGTTAGAATATGTGTATGGTAGCAACCTGACGACGGACGTATCCATATTCAGATACCTCTGCCCATCCAGCCGCATGATGAGAGAACGCGTCCTGTTCTAGAATTCTCAGAGGCCGAGAAGAGCTTGGTCGGAATGGACACGGGGACGATGTTAGGATCCATTATGAAATGAAGCCGAGGTGCTGCAAGAAGGAACAAAAAATCATTGTCCCAATTGGTGTGTTATCCTGAGCGGTTAGACCGTAGCTATGATACGATTTGTTGTGATGTGTCATTTTATGATTGACCACTATGGGAAAGTGATATCCCTATTATAAACAGCGGTCAGGAGCGGTCAAGGAATGTTCCAACGATCGAATCAAATGGGGATAGAAACGATTAATGGAGGAGAATGGGGTATTCATTTCCCCATGGCGAGGATCCCCCCAATGGCTTGAGTGAGAGCCAGCAAAACTCCGTTCGCGAGGTCCCGAGGAGCACGTGAAACAAGGGTACACGACACGACGTTCGTATTGATGGATGTGCGGTAAAGCGAGGTGGGACGGCATCGCGGTGGGACAGGACGACACGTGTAAAGCACGTACAATGGAGGCCTTGTTTAGTAAGAGACGGAAATTTGATTGGGAATTAGCGTAGTTAAACGTTTTAGCAGGGGATCTCTGGAAGACGGGGCCGGGGCGGGGCCCATCAGTAGATGGAGTCTGAGGGACGTCATGTCATGTGCACTGCTCATGGCAGAGTGGCGCCTCGAAAACCGCGGGGGTATGTTCTCCGGTGGGTGTTGAAGGGGACCGCTTGCTCAACTGCCGTGGAATGCGACCATTGTTGCACCGGAAATACTACATAATTCAGAAGGGTACCTGGAAGTAAAAGAGTGAGTTATCTGATAAGAACAAAGAGATTTCAAAGCCAGCCGCAACCCTTATGCTGCGTGGATCTCATGCCTGGTTCAATGTTGTACTAGTACGGTGATCGCGGGACTTTTCCGTGGTATACCGTATGTTCGGCTTTTGACCGATCTATAGGGTAGGGCGTAAGAAGCGGTGGGTCTGAAGATTATGAAGGTGTGGGCCGGAGTGTGCCGCGAGAAGTGGATACCTCTCAAGTGGATTCAACCTTGCGCAAGAAATACATTTCGTATCAAAAAATCGTCGTTGTTTGGGTGGGCTGGTGTGATTTAAGTTGCAATAAAGTGATAGAGTTTCGGGCTGCAATCGAGATTGACGACCAGCCTTTTGGGTCGATTGCACCAATAAGGTTGCGGCTGCTCGCGGTAATTATCATAGTATCACCTTTTCCGTTGACAGCTCCCTGATAAAATCTTGTCATGCCATCTGCATCCGCTGCCCCCCTGGGTCAGAAAATAGTTTAATTAATTACCAAACTAAATTACCAAATAGCCTCCTCCCTCACTAGATCTCGGACGGAATACATATATACTCCTGCATTCCCTCCTTCCGTTCTCCTGGGCCTCCCCTGCCTCTGCCTCCCGTTCGTCAATTCTTGCCTCAACTGACCCCCGATGCAGCAGAGACCAACCTGCACAAACGTTCGTATCCGCTCCACCCGTGATGCGCACAAGATATTCTATGCTGTCCAACGCCGTGTACTGCCCATGATCACCAGGAGGCTTGATGCAGACGAGCGCCTTGCCTTGCGTTCAGGTTGTGTCTATGCCTGGGAGGAAAGAGGGCCCCACACTGAGATTACCGGTCTCGGCATCGAGCGCTTCACTGAAGGTCGTCGTTGGAGCCCCTCCCGCGTGCGAGACGTATGGCTTCATTTCGTTTTGATTGACACATGGGACCGCTTATTTCTGTATTTCCAGGAATTCCTTTTCTACTACGAAAAGTACACGCCACCTGCAGACGCAAGTCACTCGGGGTAATTATATTTGCGTAAATCTTGTGCTCCTGCCTCACACTAGATCCGACCTAGCACTTCAGATAAGCAACCCCCGCGAGACTGGGACCCTTTGGTAAAGCAAACATACTCAGTTTGGGTCGAAACAGAAAAAGGTCGCCGAAAATGGCACCTGAGTAAGTTCTCAAACTCGCATTCGTCGTACATCTTATCCTGACTTAGAATAGCTGCTTATTTCACACAAACGACCGTCGACGAACTTGGCACTATCGACGACATTACTGGCGTTGCTGAGCTCGTGGTCCCAGAAGGGACCTTCCAGAGCACTCGCGTCGGCAAGAATCGCAAGGGGGATGATACCCGTGTTCGTACAGATGTCTTTAAAGTGCCCTCTTCTGTAACGCGAACATACGCCGCATTCCCTACCGCGTATCCTGCCCAGCCCACCTCTTACCCAGGGCCATCACCACCAACGTTCCACCAGGAACCTTCCCGGGTTAGTCCACAGGCTTCCCACCCTCCCCCTTTCCACCATTCATCGGAAATCCAGCAATACTCCATCCCCCCGCCTCTCCCGCCCCTTGGAACCCTTCAGACGTTGCCTCGGTTGAGACCCGAAGCCGAGGACATCGAGTATAAATTTCGTCGACCATCTTTGCCAGGGAATCCCGATTATCAGTCCAATCCTCCGAGCAGAGACCGGAGAGCCACTCTTGATCAGGGTCGGTCTACTGACTATTCGTCGATTCCCCATCCGCCGTCACTTCCTCGCCATGCTGCAGCTTTGCCCACCGGCTCTCCTGTGGAAGACAGAGATGCGCAATATCGGCCTGAGTTGACTTGTACATATCCGAGTTCTCTACGAGAATCTTCGAGATTTGATCGACCCTCATCTACGGTCGGTATGTTTCAATCAATTCCCGACACCGCGAGCCAGGACGCAAATGCGTTCGCATACAACTCACAGGCAACTGCAGCCACACAACCCTCGCATAATAATTATTCTCAGATTTCTCTCCCGCCACCTGCACAGCTATTCCGCTCCGAGCCGCCCGCTCAACTCTATGCGGTGAGGACCTCGGAGGATCCTACAGGTGCCATCGGACCGCCTAGAGTGGATCTTGCACCACTTCACTCTTTGCAACGACGCCCGTACCGCAGGGATCCTGTCGATGATATGGCTCTGCGGTCGTTGGGACCACGGTCGGGGTGACTATTTTCGGATTCTTATCCCGTGCAGCGGTGATAAATTATCTTGTTCTATTAGCCTGCAAAGTGACAGTGCTTGCAATCATGACAAAGGACACGGACACCCGCAATGGTGAAAAAATGCATGCAGGACATCCTGATGCGCACCCCCTGACTCAGGTTGGCCGGATGGCCCACACAGAGGCAATCGGGCTTGTGGATATCTTGGCCAGCATCTGTAGGACGGTCAAAAGTTTTTTCTCTTCTTTTCGTGTACTTTCAGTGCACCAGTGCTTCTTGTGTTCCGTGAACATTTTTATGCATTCGGTTTAATTGCAAACAGCGGAAGCAATGACGAAACGCGAAACTTTGTACCATATTTATTCCCGCCCGTTGACAGTGTGTACGTTGTCTCCAAGTACAGATAAATTCAGGTCCGTGCTCAAGCTTCCAACCGAAGTAGTAAGATGTTGTGATCAGATGCGGCCTGGGCGCTCCAATGTTATCCCGACATGATCCTGGGCGCACTCACAGCCCTCTAAAATATGTCTGTCAACTTGTCCCTTTGGCTTTGTGACATCGAGGGAAGGTTCGAGCAGTTACTCTTGTTGGATCACTCCAAGCGTTCTCTGTCGACGGCAGCACCGGGCCATCAAAGTAGATGGCAATCATCATCGATTTTAGACAGCCATCGTTAAGGGTCCTCACGTACCGATGTGATCCTCCCGACAAAGATATAACAAAGCCGCCATGCCAACCATCCTTTCAGTCCCTTGCGTCTCGTGATCCGTACTCCCTTATCGATGGCGCGATTCAATGGTAAAACGCGGACGTTATCGCACCTCATTGAAATCAATGGGGGCCGTTCAGACGTATGGATGAAGCACCGATTCTTACCTCAATGAGCCGCCCGATAATTTCGCCTCGTGTGGTATGCCTATCTTTAACCTGGGTATCAAGGGGGGGAACCCTTCGCCTGAGAACGGCTGAGCAGGTTTAATGTCTGATTACTCTAATGCCCCATAAAGGCACACTTCGGGAAGGTGAGGTATTCGTTGACCGGATCCTGCATGAGAACCATGCTTGCCTCAAGGTTCTGGGCCTACCGAACAGGGCAGGTTGACAAGAATGTCAACATGTCAACAAAGTTGCCCGCCTTGGCACCCCCGCTCTGGGTTGGCTGAGGTGATCATGGCCGTGCTTTCCGCAACAAGCCGGGGGAAACCCCCAACCTTGTTTTCTTTTGTTGAGCCAATGAGTCAAGTACCCTTGATACGAAAGCGGCTGGAGATCTTATCCGTTCTATCTGCAGACGAGATCTACTAAATGGACTTACGGTGCGGATCATCCCGGGTATCAATACGCACCAGAGGGCGCAAACGTGAAGGACAACTTTGTGCGATCGGCATGAATCTAGACTCAGTGACCCACTCCTGCGGTCCCTTTTAGCGGTTCGTTTCATTGCGGCCCTGCTTTTCTTTTCGTTTACCCGCATCCTGGAATCAGTGCATAGTAAACAATGGGTCCTTCAAACATCTTCGCGCGCCCCAATTGATCGATCGCGTGGTGTCGTGTCCCTTGTTGCTACTGTAGTACTGGTCGCAGAAAAGAGGCAGTGTTCTTCCCAGCTGCAACAAACCCTTTCAAGGTTGGAAACGTGTCCCACTCAGAAAGAACGAGCTGACTGTCACAGGCTAGGTTCGTCCAACGTCTTCAATGATGGACCGATCCAGAACGCGCAAGGGCAGGTTTGTGGCTCGCTCGATGTGCGCGGACGTGCACTGGCATGATGTCCCCAAGTAGGTGCTCTTCCAACGATTTTCATAACGGTCCCCCACACGAGGCATTTGCGAGGCAGCCTAGGCTCAAAGCCTCACACTTAGACCCACGACCGGTGCATACATGACCCGGGAAAGGGGGATCCACCAGTGGATAGACAATCGACGAGTAAACTCCATTTGCCGCAACCGTTCAATCCATATTGATAACTGCCAGTGCCGTTTTCTCACCGCGTGTTCCTCACCCGCACCGGTTGCGAACATGAAACAGGGGTCCGAATATGTATCTACAACAGATTCCCTTCCACGATGATGCCCGTCTGATATGAAATCGGTGAGGCGCTCTAGCTTTGTATTTTGTCTTATTCTGTTTTCTTTTATTTATTTATTTATTTTTGAAGCAGGTCACGGTCGGATCAGCGAGCCATAGGTCATGTAGATCGCCGTAGGTGCTGTGGAGCATCATTACCAGTCGAGGGTAAGTGCGGGGCAAGTGCAGAAAGGGCGAGACAGCCCTTCAAAGAAAAAAATCTTTTGGTGTGATTGCATGACCCTGGGGCTCCCGAATTCAGTGTCGGGGTTCGCAAGGTTATTTTCAGTTTCTTCACGTTTCGTGTTGATCTATCTGTAGTTCGTCTGCGTCAGGTCGTCGTGCACCACTGATTACTGTTAGTGTCGAGCTGAGTCGACAATGCGCTTCTACCTCGCCGTGGCGGCTACCACCTTGCTAAGGCGACAGCGCAGTGCGAAGCGAGATGCAGGCGTTTGCGCGCCAACCGAGACCTCGAGGCAGTGTATGTTCGACGTTTCGACACCACGACCCCGCGCAATCGGACGATTTAATCACCGTCAACCCCTCGGGAAGATAGTGTAGTTCAATCCGGCATCAAATCAACATCGGAATCTTGCGAGAACGGCAGATACGTTGTGTTGTGGTCGCTTGAGGAGACACCACGCGAGGGGGAAACCAGGAATCGTCGGTATTTGTCACACGAAGCAACCCCTCGGCCTTTGCTGCATGATGGTGGATGGTGTTATTATTATACATGTAAAGCGGCGATCTCACTGATGAGTAATGACTTAAATGTGCAGTGTAACAGTGTGCAATGCAGATAATATCTAACGACCATGGTCAACAAAAAGGCGTCCAAGGACACGACTACCACTCGAATTCACTGCATAAGATATCTGGTCAGATTATTCGTCCGAAAGCACGAGACGAATCCTACCCCGTGCATTTAGCGAATAGGTAATCTTTTCCATTGATATGGATCATGCCATCTTTGAGGATACACTTCCACTTGTTCTTTACTCGCCCAACCTGCAGAAATGATCAACGATAAATATAATCCAGCGTGTGAACAAACC
>JBBPSA010000157.1:0-14520 GCA_038093355.1 Boletus calvinii | reverse complement strand
CGAACGTCTGGGTGGCGCGCCGAAGGGACCTCTGCAGGGAAAAGGACATTGCACTTTGACTTACGAGGAAATTTCGATTTCAAAACTATCCATACTCGTCACGTGATCGCCGTCTACCCCTTCATCTCATCGTTCTGAAACGAAGTGCTCCATAGTAATGCAACCATACACAAGAACCTTTTAGAATACTGGTGCATCTCTCAAAAACAGCTTTGCTTCCTCCTTTTTAACCCACCGAGTAACCGAGTTGGCAGCGTTGATCACTGCTGTCTTGGGTAATCTCGACGATAGTACAATGTAGAGTTCAAATGGTTGTGTTATCTAAAAAATCTGTCGAACACAGATCAGGGACTCGAGCTTGGAAAACTTACCCATCCCATAACGATCTCTTTCTGTGTGCGAATATATTGTAGCTTCAACGGCCCGCTTTGGCTGGACTTGGCGTGAATGGCATCGTATACAACTTGATACATAGTAATGAGCCTGTCAAACGAAATGAGCAGATATGACATGTTCATGGTTGTGGGAAATACCTCCTTTTCTCCTCGATTTCCTCGTAAGGATCCTCGAGAACCGGAAACGTGATTTGAACATGAGGTCTGGATTTGTATATAAAGTGTCGCAATCCCGGGATCCCAAGCTGGGATACGGCGTATTGTGCTTGTCCAGAACTTATCACGTCCGATATCGAGTCCAGGAGACCACTGTTGTTCAATTTCTGCAAGGGTCGTGATCTCAATTTTAAGCAAAGACAGTCAGGAATGGTAATAAGACCACAAACTTCGGTAACAGTATCACACCACCCTCGAACTGTCTCGAACTCCCCCCCTCCACTAATGCATACGAGCCCGATACCTGCATCTAACTGGCCTGCCTGCTGAGAGGAATCAGCTGGATGATTTTGCCTACCATCCAAGACGCCCGGGTCAGTATTTGAGGCTACGGCTTCGTTATGTTCTGGTTTGCGTAGAAACGTTACGTAGGCATTTACAAAGCCCGTGGGATTGAACTTGGGGAGGCATACAGGGATCCACGAGGCTGCCGCGGGAGAATTGAATATCGAGGGAGAGTGGATTGTGTTGACAACGATGTGAATGTCTTGTAGAGAAGCTGATCAGTCGGAGGGTATGAAACATCACTGGGGACAAACCCGTAGGGTGTATAGAATGCTTCTTTGGTCGCACAAGAGTAACTACGCGCCCTTGAGCAACAAGAATAATGTAGAGGGTGTCCTGATAGCTCATGAGTGTCTAGGTTTTTTTCAATCCTTTCATTCACACCTTCATTTTCGTTATAGGAACCAGCGCGTCGGCAACTCGAGAGCGCAGGCTCGGATCCAGTTGGAGACAATATAATGAGGATGTCGCCATCGCAAAGTCAAGTTCTAGCCGCTTAAGCAGGGTGAATAGGAAAGGTTCTGTGCCTGCGAAAGAGATTTGGCATTCAACTTTATACAATAAGATGATGAATCGGAACCATTCAACAACCGACGCAAATCAAAGTTTGTTCGTCGTTCAAATATCCGACGCAGCTGAGATGCGGTGACGATGCTTAATATTTGCAGATGCAGATATTCTAGATGAGATCGAGTCTTGCTTTGATCAGCCCGATCAGATGCCAAAACACTAGAGAACCCTGGCACCGTACTCACCACCGACTCTGGTTCACCCCACGTGGATGCGCATACGTAGTAAATAGGTGACCGAAGGAGGAATGTGATGGTTAACGGGCCAGCATTGATACACCGCAATTTGTCCCCGTCGTCAATGAACACGGAAACTAGAGCCTGAATGATACCCATGGTGGAAGAGAGTTCATCTTCACTTCCGGACCCGCTAAGAGTGCATCGAAAAGATTCATTCGCCATTTCGGGAGTTGGCGACATACCTGATGAACACAGGCTTTCCGGCATCAGTCAAAACAAAATATTCTCTTTGTTTGAACGGCCCTCGCGGGCCATCTTGAGGTTTCACCAGATGTCAGTTGAAAAGTCGACGATAGATTTGAATGACAGACCGGCAGTGGATGGGATCTCGGTGAGGACGGAAGCCATGGATTTGAGCGAGTGATGATCTGGGACATGTTTAGATGGGAATACTTGTAAGATGAGACAGTGAGAGACCTGTGTGTTCCTTCTTGCTGAGGGTACGCCTTAATTGATCACGCAGACTCTTCCTGGATTGCTCGTCAGGGATGTCGTGTATCTGGCCGACAGCTGTGGTCTCTTCTCCGGTCGTTGTTTCCACCTCTGCATCGACGTCGTGCACTAGAATACCATCGCTGATATCAAGATTAATCACTGACGATGCGGAGCTCTCGAGGCCGGTCGCTGGCTGCATGTAAGGGGAGGTGGTACCATGGCTCTGGGGCGCAGATACGGTTGGAGTGTGTCTCGGAGCGGGGGGTATTACAAGACGAGATGGCGACCTGGGCAGAGGCGTGCCGCTTCTTGACGGTGTCGAAGAACTTGGTGAAGTGTCACCCATGTGGATGCTCCTGACCTCGAGGCGATTCAAATACAAACACAAATATTTCCTACTAGACAAGTTGCTGCCCTTGTACCCACATTGCTACTCGGTTTCGTGCATCCCCCATGCACCACCACTTTTCAATCATGTCCATCGTGAGCTCACCGCGCTCGGTGTCCAGATCAAAGAAATCAAGTGCACCAACGCCAGCTTGGCTCTCCCAGTCGAAAACAGAAACTAGACCATACTCAGTAGCCATCGCACGTGGGTCAACCACACTTACTTTGCTGAGCATCGAGAGACGCCCCAACTCTAAACTCCCCGCAGTTCTCGAGACCCAGCGCCAACGCACCACCGCGCGTTGCAAGGAAGAGGGACTCTTTCCATTCAACTGCAAGTGATTTCACCTCATCGCCCGTCGCAGCCCCGGATTTGGATTCGAGTGCGTGGGCTCCTTCCCGTATCCGGGAGGTGGCAACGGCATGCCTCATGCTATTGAGTATGTCGATACTGTATCCTCCTGCGACGTCCGTGCCGAGACCAACTAATACTCCCTTGTCCAGAGCTTCCCGCAAAGGGAAGGGCTTCTCTGAAAAGTATGCATTGGACAAGGGACAATGAGCTACCGCTGTCTGGTTAGCCACGAGTTCATCGAGCTCCTCCGAACTCAGAAATGTGCAATGTGCTTGAATGGTGCCTCTTTTCAAAAGGTTGTGCTAGGAAATCCGGATGAGTACGGGCTATCCGAGGAAGAAGGCACTACCTTTTTGAAGACTTGGATATCCTCGATCTGATGGTCATCCCTTACCCATTTCGCCTCATCAAACGATTCAGCCAAATGACTCTGGATACGGGTCGATTCCCTTTGGGAAAGCTTGCCGAGCTTGGCAAGCAACTCGTCGGAACATGTGGGTACAAACCTGGGGGTGACGACTGGTTCCACCAACCGCTGGTGTGGATCGAATGCTGCCGTGATAGCTCTGCATCTATGTATAAACTCTTCGGCGGATTTGCATGACTGCTCAACACTCGATTCTTGATATGTCGGCCGCGATGACTTATCCATGGACAGTTTGCCGACGAACGCGCGCACGCCCGCGGTCTGCATCTCCTGAGCGAGGATAAGGCTGGGAAACTTGGGTTCAATGAAGAACCAGAGGGTACATCATCACCTACTTTGTCTCCGTTTTGATTGTACCGAACAGCAGAACAGCACCGGTCCCGACTTCTATCAAGCGCTGGGCAAGGCGACGGTACACCTTGGTGGCAAGATGTGGGTTTTGGTCAAGACCCTCCTCAGCTTTATAGGCATAGTTATCAAGCCATTCCATGAGTGGAAGGTCGAGGCCGGTTCCCTGGTACATGAACTGAGGGGCATGAAGGTGGAGATCGCAGAAGGTGGGGAATAGGAAGCATCCCGCAGGGAGGATCCTGACAGAAGATTCATATTGATGGATGTATTTCTGTGAGGAATCTGAAGAAGATGGTGATAGATGAATGATCGCACCGCAACCGTCGGTCACTGAGCGGCCCGCTGGCGTCAAGACGAGGAGAATGATGGGGTATTCGACATACAGAGGAGGTAGTCCTGCAGAATCTCCACCTTTCCTAGAGCAGGACAATGTACGAGAGTTCCTCGCAATGCCAGTGCTGCGAGCGCCATACGTGATAGCGCAAGGCAAGTCTTACAGTCGTTGATCCCACGCGCATCGTTTCATCTCGCTGCGACGAGCCAATCCAACGCGATAGGTTGTTCACAAGCACAGGAGGGTGGATTCAAAATGATTGGTCCCACTTCACAGCTCCACGATGTTACATGCGTTATTCCGCAACCAATCTATCGTCACATCCTCCAAATGATCGTCAAAATCTCCAAACTTTTGGTGCATGTGACTATCCCGGACAAGGGATATTGCGACGGAAGGCGATTCAGGATTCGCCAGTGTGACTCGGGCACCTGGAGTGAACGCTGGCGGTTGGAAAGCTTGTGGGCGCCACGTCGTCGAGCCAGATTGCGGAAGATATGGCTCGAGAAACAATAAACGAGGGAGACAATGCTGCAGAGAAGTGGATCCAACTTACAATCAACGCCGCTTCGCCGGATCCCAGCGAATCACCGTCAACCTTGCAACACAGTGAGAAGGGTGACATGGCATGGAAATTCATCCTTACCACCAAGGCAATCGCATCGTCGAACTGACTTCGGATCTGCTCTGCGACCCGTTCCCCTACTGGTGCGAGAGCCGTGTCATCTAGTCTTTCGCAAGCCTGGTAATATCCAACTAGGGAAAGATTGAGAGATTCTGCATGTCCCCTTGCCTGTAGAAAGTGTGACCAATGCCGAGATGGTCAGTCGAGTAGGTCACGCACCAGGTCAAGGCCAATCTCCATCATGGGGCTGAGGCTAGTCCAGTGATGGAGAAGCGGGACAACGTCTTGGATGGTGACAACATCCGAGGCCAGTTTCCCGAGCAGAACCCCGTTTACTTGCTTATGCGGATGCTTGGCGGCGTGGAGGAAAATCTTGACATACGCTTTGTGAAGGATCGAGTATGAAACCATCACAGCAAGTGGAGACCATCAATATCAAGGCTCATAGCCTCTGGCCGGTGCGTGAGAAGGACCTTTACTACGCGCGGTTGTCTTCTCACCTTTCCTTCTCCGTCTACTATGAGTTCCCTGGACGATGTATTCACTCTTACCTCCGCCATTTCTCTCCTAGGAGTTGCCGCTATCGGTATCGTCGCAACCGCTGGTGCTAATGCCCTGCTCCCCAAAAATGCACGATGGCAGGACAAGGCCGCGTTCATCTGGTTGGTGAGTGGGGAACAATATTACCCAAAGAACTTTCCACCAATTGCCATTGTCAAGGCCTTTGATGCAATGATACACTTTTCATTCGAGGGTTCCTTCCTTTATCTTTCGGTCTTTGGCCGATCGGTAAATACCAGCACGGGCTTCTTTGCGGATCTTTGTGAGTACCTGCTTTGCATCTGGCAGTGTAATGAACACCTTGTACGCTATCAGGGAAGGAGTATACCCAGGCAGACGCCCGCTGGGGTGTTTCAGACCCAACAGTCGTATCTCTTGAAATATTGACTGTCCTTGGTGCTGGACCACTTTGCTGCTATATTCTCACCCAGATTATCAAGAATGATCCTTCCCGTCATTACTGGACCATCGTATTGAGTACTGCGGAGTTGTACGGAGGGTAAGTCCTTTGCCGAACTCGTCGCTCAGGCTCGAGCTGAGGTGTTGGATGACCTACTTAGGTGGATGACTTTCTGCCCCGAATGGTTGACCGGAAGTCCCAACTTGAATATCTCCAACCCATTTCACCTTTGGGTATACCTTGTGGTACGAGCGTTTCCCAATAGCGTGTCTATAGGTGGACTCACGTAAGTCTACTTTCGACACCAGTTTATGAATATGCTGTAAGTGGTCCCTCTTATTTCAAGATTTCACGGTGGGTAACCATATCGATGGTAGTTGGGTCGTTATTCCCCTTTGGTTGATGTGGGATTCGTATGGACACATTGCTGGATCGTTGCGCCAGACTCAAGCTAGTGCTCGAGCAAAGAAAAACTAGCCACGTTGACCAGCTGAATTCACGGCCCATCTATCTCATCATGTGTTGTTGGTGCCGCAAAGTATACTACTGGCCATGGTCGAGATACAAAGGGAGACGAACACGAATTGTTGACAGCGCTAATCTAATATTCTATGTGAACAAGTGTCTTAAAATTTTGTCCAAACGAGCTAGTATTGTCCGTTTAACGTCCAGAAAAGATTACACTCGAGTGTCATATCGACTCGCTTAATCGAAAGAACGAGGCTGCTTCAAGCAGGTCAAGTAAGTTTAGTCCGTAACATGGCAGTCCAAGTGCTCAGCGGCAAGTTGTCTAGTGTAATGCCACAGACTAACTCGAAGGACCGGGCTGAATAGTAAAGGCCGGAGAAGCATCTCCGGAATCACCGATCACTGTGGAATGTATGAGGACAAAGAAAAGACATGGAATATTGAGTACTTGCCGACGACGGTGTAGTTGACACCATATGTTGTGTTGGGTGGGATTGTGACCATGACTGATCCTTGCATGATTGGCACCTGGCTTGCCAATGGGTGTTCTGATGCATGAGTCAGAACGTGAACGCGTCGCTTGAAGGTGCGTGGCTTACTGATATCCAAGTTCTCAGAATTGTTGGCGAAGAAGCCGAGTAAAATGACCAGGGTATAGTTCTGAGCGGCGGAGGGAATGTTGTTAGTTAACCAAGAGACGGTGTAGTCGTCTCCGGCGAGCCAAGTGACACCCGCGGTGGGGGAGGTGATGGTGGGGGCAAAGGCAAGGAGTTCGGTTGGTCTGACAGGGGCAGCACTGGCAAGGTAAGAAAGACCCAAGAAAAGGGCCGAGAAAAGAGAGAACAGGGAACTAAACATGACAGTTGTGGGACTTTACAGTCGTTAAAGGAGTGGATCAGCGCTAGGATGCTGTCGTTGCGGGAAAAGCTAAAAATGAGGGGGCGGTGAGAAGGAGACAGTTTATATTGTCCACCCGGCTTGTTCCTGTTTGGCGGTCGATGCAGTGCCTTCATTCCACGTTGACCGCCAAGAAATGGCATGGCTTGCCCGCTTGATGATCCGTCGTATCTGCGCTCCATCGTAGAAACAATTGCAGACCAACATTCCATTCGCACTCTCCTCGACGCCTACGCAACTTTCGTCAACCGCGTCCGAGCTCAGTGTCACCAATTACAAGCTTGCGACACCCTTCCTCCTGCCCTCGTCCCCCTCCGTACTCACAGGGATGGCTTCGTTCGGGCGTTGCGACGCGATGTTCGGCTTGCTCACTTTGACCCCTTCTTGCGCTCATCTTTGGACGAGCGAATTCACCCCAACATCAGCATTGACGCGAAGCAATATGCCAGAGATTCCTCTGCATTGTGCCACCATGCTCTGTGTGTCCTCGCGACAATCTTCCGTTTTCCCGCCTTCCACGCTGCATTCTCCGGTCTGTTCGGTTCGATCCCACTCTGAGCCCGCACAACTCACATTGCCCAGAACACGATCTTTCATCGCTATTCGGGGATGTACTAGATATCGCTCTTGCAGACCAACTGTCCATCCTCAACGAAGCAAAGACTTACGCTCTATCACTTTGGGCCTTGAGTTGCCATCGTCTCCCTCTCGCCGTTCTCGGTCGTCGCCGAGATGACGTTTTTTCGGCTCTTCAACGGAGTTTGGACGGTGCAAGACAACCAGGCAACATTGTTCTCGATGGTCTGAAAGTAGGTCTCTGTACGCTTTGCTTTGTCCTCCCTCTCACGTCGTCATGCCAGGCTACTTCGCAGACAATAGAACGCGATCCGTCGGCATTTCTTGATCTTCTCTTCCCGTTGCTTCCTCACGTGATCACAAACCTAAATTGCAAATCGTTGGAGCATCGTTTGCATGCTTCCATCGCTTTGGGGAAATTTGCAAATGCTCTCATGCATCAAACAGAACTCTCCTTGACGAAATGGAAATCGCTATCCAATCTCATCTCCTCGTTTTTGGAATCTTGCTGCGACGAATCTCAGGTAGCTCCCGGCGCCACGAGCTTCTTAGGCACGGTCCGTGCTGCTTATTCGGCTGATCCGCATGCACGCCATCCAGCTGCTCCGGCATGGATACTTGCTGTCCTCGCTTCATTGATAGTCCTCTGTGGTCCCACTTTGTATAGGAAACCCACCGTTTTGCATTTTGTCCTTCAATCGCTCGCTATGGCACTTACCCATAAACGATCCGTTGTACGAGCTCTGCACCCGCACGTTTGGAGATGTTTTGTCTGGACTTTCAGTCAAATGCTCCTCAGCGCTGAGAGCGTAGAGCCAGCATTGATTTCCTCCGCTTTCCATGTGATCAAGCAAGAGGTCAGCGGGGGCATCGGCGTCGCTCTCGCAACTGTCCTTTTATCTGACCGGATGTCAGCGACTCGGTCTGACGAGCGTGGCGACAGGGTATCTCAAGCCCTCTTAGTCGTCAGCGCAATGGTTCAAACAGAGTGCAAGCACACACGTCGAGAGGCATTCGTGTTTCTTCGAGCGTTAACCAACGATGCTCAAGCTAGACATCAAATCGTACAGAACATGTATGAAATGCCCGCCTCGCTCTTACTTAACGGGGCCATCGTTTCCGCTGAGTGGGACAGCCTTCCATCAACCATCAACTCCATCCCCAAAGTTCCGGTTTCCGTGCGTTGGCCGGAGGAGACGGAAATTGCTCAACACTACAAGACATTGTTGGCGATATGGAAGCATTTCGCAAGCAAGGTAGATGGAAAACACTCGGACGTAAGTCAGCTTACCGTTTATATGCATCGTATACTGAGTACTTGCGTCTTATTCAAGTCAAGTCTCGTTGATGTGTGGCTGTCCATCTTGCTTGCGTGCTCGCATCAACTCGAATGCGGACCGCATGTTACAGCAACAACAGAAATGTTGCGATACACAGCCGCGATAATCGTCGAGTTTTTACCGTCAGTGGCCTTTGAGGAGCCAGATTGGGGATCTTGGAATGTCCATGATCAACTATGCAGTCTCACATTCATCGACCAATTGTGGTCCGCGATGCAAAGGGCATTCGATGCCCTTGGTCTCGCAGAGATCGCTGGGCTTGTCCTTAGTTCAATTCTAAAGTATGCCTTCCACGTTCTTGATCCTGGTGTTCGGACAGTGTGGGGCAAACTCTGCGCCAACCTCATGACGACAGCTCCCCCTTCCTTTCTACGTGATATGCATGATATCACAACATCTCAGTTGGTCATTCGCAGCCAACGTGAACTCTGGGGTGTCGTTGCAACATCGCTGTCCTCTTCCGAGCTCAGTCTCGACTGGAAGGAACTTGTCACATTTCTCACCATCCCAATCTGGTACATCTTCTTTTTATGTTCAAGGGCTTGATGCTGATATAGACCAGTATCTGGGTTCTCTCCGAGCCCGAGTTGGAAGCATGGGAGGCATTGCTTCGGAATGCTATCACAATATCAGGGGATTCTGCCATGGTGATTGAACACGTCTCGCAGTATTTCCAAGGAAAAGAGATCGAAACTTGGTATTTATTTGCTTAGTGTCTTTGTCGCATTACTTACAAATTTTAAAAGGAACTCGATCATAGCCGTGCTCAGTTTCCTTTTGACTTGTACACACGAACACGGCAATTCTCCAACTGACGACCTTCTATCCACGGTTGACGTCTGCTTGACTGTCTGCTATAGCCGAGCACGTCACTTTCCGGAGGCACTGACGTACTCGCTTCAGCTTCTCAGTGTTATCCGGCATGCGATAGTTTCGGCCCCAGGCAACGTGATGCGCATCATCCGTGCCCTCTCCGGTAGCCTCTGTCTTTGGATCGAAGACAATAATGATGTCATGTCCGACGCTGAGTTTAATTCTGTGGTATGGTCTCTCTTTTGTTGATCTTCTGACACACTGAATTTCTTGTAGGCCGTCACCTTGTATTGCGAAGCCCTCGTGGCTCTCGAGCTCCTTCCGTTGTCGATCCAGTCTCTCCAGGACATGGAAACGTTTCTTGCGTCTGCTTTTTCTCGCATCCCAACGCCAGCCATAGCCCCGTTCGCTTTCGAAAAATTTTGGAGGGCGACGTATCATGGCCGGAGCCAATTTTGCCACGATCTTCCGCCAAAGATCAAGTCTTGTTTGTCTTGTTTTGTGGCCGCTTACGGGGGTGATCTTGCCAATGGACTGTCATTGGCTACCGAATCGCAGTCGCAGAGTATCGTGAGATGATTCCTTTGCAAATCTCATCGCAAATACCGATGGTTTTTCATTTGAAGAACAACGACTCCCAAGTTCACTCTCCTACTGGTCACCATCCACAAGACGTAGGTGAATTCGGTCTTCTGGTCAGCACATCGTCAACGTCAATAAACGCTACAGCTTGGGCAGGAATGGAGGTTGCAACGCACGAACTCCAGCAGGTGTTTGCGGGCGTAGCCGATACCACCTTTCTTATACCCTCTCCTGATGATAATGCACTTCGACCTACTGCCCTGCGCCAATCTCAGGAGTACACCAGTCGAATGAATACACCCTCCCTGGATGGCTCGGAACGATCGATCAGCAGTCCTCGAATATTCTTATCGCCAATCTTACCTCCTGGCGGTGCGATGCAGAGGTCTCGCTCCCCGGAAAGGATCCACTCGGCCACTACATACTTGCGGAACCAGAAACGGGAGCTTGCAGATCGTGGTAATATAGTTTGATGACCGCCAGTTGAAAACAAGGTTAACCCATTCCCTCAGACGATACGCCCCAGAAGCGAAGTCGAACCTCGCGGGATACTCTTCGCTCCGTGCGCAAGTTAGAATCAGAGCCTGCCACTCGCAATGTCACGCCCGTTGATGTCCCACGCATGAATTCTGTGCCGCTGAAGAAAAGGAAGGTGTTCGATGGAGTACAAGTGCCTACTTTTCGTGAAATCTCTCGTCAGAAAGTGGTGCAGAGAGCAGAAACGAGCAAGAGTACCATCAACACTAGCCAGGGCCTGGGGTCCGTCCCCAAAACACCCTCGTCACATAGGGTGCGGAGAGAGAGTAGGATACCGCAGTTACCCTCATCTGTTGGCTCTGACGAAGATGACCTTGACTGGGAAAACTTCCGTGTTGACGACACATCATCAGGCAAGTGCAGTTTCTGCATCGAATCAAACATCCATTTACCCCCCTACTCTTCTAAGAGGCCGACGTCGACCGATCTCTTGCGGATGCTGACCCCAGCCTCCCGCTACCGGCTCAGACTCTTGCACCATATGGTATGACAGAATTCCATCGCCTTACTCGCCTCGCTCAACGAGACAACTAGACTCCAGTGATCTTCCCTCTGGATCGAGTCCGCGAAAGGCGATGTCGCAAAGTGAGAGCTCTCCCACTCGTTCGTCCTTACAAAGAGTCAAGACGAGATCAGCCAGGCTCGACGCCTTGCGGGATGTTTATTCTGCCGTTGCGAATGGCGCATCTCAGATTCCCCTTCCCGAACTTGTGCAGGCGACAAAGCTGGTTCACCAAATTGGTGCGGTGTTGACCGAGCAAATGGGCAAGAAAATGGGTGACCCAAGATGACATTCACTTCCCATCATCCAAGTTATGATACATCTTCGCACCCCTCTCGAATAAATGTTATGATATGATCCGTAGAATGTAGTCGATGCTGGAATCGCGAGACAACCTTTTTGTTTACCTCCTAATACTCGAGTTGCAAAACCTGCCTCACAATGACAACTGGGCAACCTGTTTAGATTAGAACAACACGACAGATGCGTCTCTCACTAGTAATCTGTTTCGGTCCATTAGTAGAGGGACAACGCCGAGCAAACCCCGTACTGTTAACACTTACAGAGCCTTTTACGCTTGAAGACCTCGATCTCTCGTGCTCCGAGGGGTCCATTCATCACAGTGGGATGTTCCGCTTTCAGCGCTGGCACGACGACAGTCTCAAATCGGTCTATGAAACGTCTTCTCCATTCGCGCAATGTGCATGCATAATGAGGACCAATGTTGCACATCGAGTCCACAACGAGACTGCCAGACGACCCAGCTTCCATTGTACGCAGGAGCATCATAAGACTGGAAAGCGCTCCTCCCGGAAAGACTGCGCGCGCATCGATGGCGCAAATCCGTTTGTAGTATATGATACGCACTCTAAATGCCATATTTGTGGGTAACGGAACGTCGACAAGAGCCCCAAACACGCACCCATTTCCGAATGAAATCGATTTCTCAAATATACCTTTCAAAACCTGAGCGAGATAACCTGCAAGACATATGAAGGTACTCGCTCGGGATAGATGACTGCCAAGAACTAGATAATCCATGAGGTGTACCGCGACCCTATTTTCAGGACTGGCTTCTTTGCCAGTGATCCGAGCTTGGGCTAGACTTTTCTGTCAGGAGAGCGCTGAGCGATGAGAATCGCCACTGAACCCCAGCCCGAACCGATTTCAAGGACTTTTTGACCAGAAGAAATCTTGGCTTTTGCGATAATCTAGTTTAATTCCCGTACCTGCACCTCGTATAGTTCATCCCGTACCGAACAAGGTAGAGGATTGCGTCTCATCTGAAAGCAGCGAGAGTTGTCCACGCTCCCTGCTAGTGAGCGTTGATCTCGTGGCCAAGTCGGCGTCGAGGTCCTCAAAGATGGCGCACAAATACGTCATATCCTTCCGGATATGACTGAGCAAAGAGTAACAATCAGTCAGATTCCGATCCTACCTGCAAACATTGCATTGGAGGTGTCATGATGTGCTGAAATATTCGATCGCGAGTTGCTCAGGGAGTTGAGGAACCGCCAAGACGCCAACTTCTGCGAAGGGTTCATATATTGCCTTGCGATATTTGGCGGTAGATCTGCCTTGAAGAGTGACACTGGGTCGTGGCATTCAACTTCACCATACATGTATGCTTCCGCAAAGCCTAGGTCCGCCGTGGCGAAGAGTCTGAACCAGAATACGTTCTTGACGACACGCGGCTCTGCCTCCAGAAGTTCATCGTGGGGGCTCACTGACAGAGCATCTGTACTCTACACGGGAAATTTGATGGGCGTCTTTCGAGGGCACTGGCAATGACGCACAGACTGCCTCGGACAATCAATTCTCTGCATAAGTCTAGCGGCGCGAGAAATTATTTTATAAGGGACAGGCGTCTTGGTGTGGTCTACTCACGACAGGACCACGGTTCTTGCGAGTCTTGCTAGCGGAGTCCAACTATAGTGAAATATTCGCTCAATGAGACACGTCCAGGCATCATCAGCTCAAGCAACCAGTGAGAAGGACGATTTTGTCAGCTCCGAGGTGGACATAGCAGTAGGGCGGCAAGAGTGGTGGCCGTGTACTCGGTTGAGCAGGAGGATGGGCCTGATATTTGGGTCCAGAGCCCCGAGCTTCGACCAGCACCATCGAACAACCAGGAGCGGCGGTCAACTTATCGAGTCAGGAGGAGCAGCACTTCGTGACGTTACGAGGCTCTTTCGTGGGCTGTCCTCCAATCGGAGCTCTTAAAAGTCGATAAAAAATGGCAAGCTTTTTGCCGAAGACTGGTCAGGACCACTTTTTGGTTCACTGGACGGGCCGCGGCGGCAGGGGCCTGGAGGGACAAAGAACCTGGCATTGTTCATTCATTAATCCTGTTCTATCCTTGAATTGATGTGCGACGGTTATGAACACAGCTATGCAGTGAGATAATACAAATGGTGACAATGTAGTAGATGCGTATTAGAGGGAAGAGATGCGAAGTCGGTTATCTAGTACGAAGTGCTTGCGCAAGAAGCCCAAAACGTTGTTGGCGTCGAGCAACCAAGTCTCTCGATGGGCTAGATAAGGGCGCATCGTCACTTGACGTATCATAATCAGGATTCATATGCCGTCGTGGAGCGGGAGAAGCCAAGTGACGAGGCGACACTTGTCCCAGGTGGCGGTCATCGTCTGAGCCTTCCGATTCAGGTATTCGGCTACCGGTGCCCGTGAGCATTATCGAATCATCTGCAAACGATACTTAGGCGATCGCGTCCGATTTCAACAATTGGCTACTTACCACTCCCCGCAATCACCGTCTCTTCCAGTATGGTCAACGAGGGAGATGGACTCGTATTGACGTCATCCCAAAGCTTCAATCGTTTCCTCCGCAGCGCCACCGTTTCATCATTGAAATCACGGAGCTTTGGCATTGATGACGAGCGGCGGAGGCCCGGGGATGCCGTAGCGGCACTGACGGACTCGGTACTAGCCCTCCTGTGCATGATACGTTGCTGACGTTGGATGTCTGCCAGTGACGGAACAATAACAGCTTCCATAACAATTCGCTTTCGTTTCCGCTTTCGGGAGTTCGTGCTAGTTGGGGAGATCTCGTTTGGCGCCGGTAATTGTTCATAGTGTACTTGAACCTTTCTGGCCGGTGAAGAGAGAACAGCTTCTACCGTAAGCTCATCCTCCAGGTCGCTGTCACTGGCTGAGGGGAAGTCTATGGAGGAACGGATGAATGACGTCCGTCCTTTTTTGGTCGCG
>JBBPSA010000156.1:0-14553 GCA_038093355.1 Boletus calvinii | reverse complement strand
GGAAGTAACAGGCCATCTGCAGGTACCTGGTCTATCCGAGGACAGGATAGCGAACCCAACACGTTAGTTCCCTGTTTGCCTCGTGGCGTCGTACGTTATCACTGATATCAAGGGTAAAGTATGGCAGGACCAAGATACCCAACAACATTCCGACCAGAGCCTGGACTGTGAACAATCCTGAGCCGGAGTCTCCTGCAGGGAAATTCTGCGGATGAGGATTCATCGGTGCTTACACTGTTTACGTCACAGATCAACATACTCGATATTTCGCTGCCAAACCAACAGTGGAACTTCATTCGCTGGTCTGGCTAAGAGTTGAGTGTCGCCCGAGGCTCAGATGGATCTAAGAGGAGCCCGTTGTAAATATTATATGTTGTAGGAGGTTCGGACTCGGATAAACGATTGGACCACGTCATGGTTCAGTGAACCACTACGAATCACATGCACACCCGGCCTGGTGGCCGAGCCTCACGAATTTGATGGGCCACGTTTGCACAAACTACCGTACTACCAACTTACACCCATGTCCTGGCACTGTCTTTGTGTGTTGTGGATGTAACTGTATAGTACTGTCTCGAGTTGGTCTGATGCAGCCTGTCACAAACCAAATCCTGCAGCCGAGACAAAGTTTCAAGTCCTAGCAAGACTGTCGCAAGCAAGAAAAGTTTCGCCGATGTCAATTACCAGTGGGCGCAACGAGGCCTCTGCGAGTAGATAAGCGCCATTCCGAGAAAAAGGAAATCGTGATGTGTTTGCGAGGCAATGTTCCCTGAGTCACGAGTAAACCGAGCCACCTTGCTTCTTGACACTCCAACGTTTCCGAACGACCGCGCGGCGCGTACCACCAGCGACTCGGCGGCGGCAGCGAGGATGTCTAGATCGTCGATAGAGCCTGAGACCAGTGCGTAGCGCCGGCAGTTTTCAGGACTCGCTGCACAAATGCTGATGATTCAGCAAGACCCCATAACAGTGGTTGACAGTGGCTCCGTTGGGATATACACGGTCGCCTTCCATCCTGACGGAATGCATTTTGTGGGGGGGACGAGCGATGGGATTCGACGATGGAGACTCGCGGACGGTCAAGAAGTAGGGAGGCAAACGGGATTGGACTTGAACGCCATTGCTGTGTCGAGGGATGGCAGGTGGATAGTGTGTGGGACGGAGCTGGGAGCGAGCGTGTGGGACACAGAGTTGCAGGAAAAGTTCCTCGACGTGGAAAGCCCAAACTCGGTGTATACGGTCGACGTCTCACCGGATTCGACCAGGTTTGCCACTGGGACGAGAAGTAGGGCGAGCATCTGGAGTATCACGACCGGGGAAAGATTGGCTGGCCCTCTCCGACACGACAACACTGTCACGGGGATCAGGTTCTCTCCCAATGGCGAGCATGTCGCGACTGCCTGCCGTCGTGGGCCCATTCGTGTCTTCGAGAGTCACACTGGCGACCAGCTCATTACCGTCAAAACTATCATACCCTCGTCGCCTCCAATAACTCCTCTTGCGTGGTCAAACAATGGGGAGCGAATATTCGCCACGTCGGACGACAAGAAAATCAAATGTTTCGATGTGTCTACAGGGTCCCAGCTTGCGGAATCACCGACTCTCGGTGGCGGCATCATCGAGTCTATCGCTGTAGCGGCCAACGGGAGATTCGTCACTACCTACGCATATCGTTCCATATCGTTCCTGGACGCGTCGACGCTTTCGCGGATTGACCCTGTCATCGAAGACAGCGAGGACATACGGTCAATCGCTCTCTCCCCTGATAGTAGTAACCTCGCGACTGGGCAATATAGAGGGAAAATCGCCGTTCGTAACCTTAGCAATGTCCTTCCAGACTCGTATGGTCCCTTCCAAGTGGGTATCTGTTCGTTCGGGATGTTGCCGTGTCGGTTTCCCCACATTGACAGGCTATGTTAGGCATGTGTGCGAGTGAGCACTCTTCCTGGATATGCGAATGGGCATGGGGTCTCAACATATTATCTTAGCAATCGGCCGCGGAATCTGTTGAAACCCGACAGGTTCGTTGTGCCTCGACTTCATATGCAGGGACTCATTAGACGTTATGGCGTGAATTGCCCCCCCAAGGCTGCTGTTCCCAACCATTCGAACGGTGACGCCAGACAAGATGCAGATTCAAAACAAGTGGACGACCTCCCGGCTTGGAGGATCCGTCTGACGGTACGCACGATTCCTTGACCTTGATCGTGAGACTCACGATGATCATATCAGCGGTCATCAAACAAGGTCACCATTTTAATCGGGTTGCCATCATGGATGTGCTGTCATTGGAATCCGGATACCGAACATGAAACGCATTGATCCAGGTGATTCGATCCAATACATGTAGATTCTGTAACGCTGAATTGGATGTCGACCACGCAGTTCTTCAAAATCGTGTTGTCTTGCAGCATGAGTACGAGTCTCAGGCTTGATCAGCCCAGCTTTGGTTGAGCTCGGTGGGATCTTCTTCACTCGATAATCACAGAGGAGGTCTCTACGCACGCGAAGGTTTGGACAGTGGGAGAACAGTATTATCGATTCGAGCTGTCGCAAACCTGCTACAGAATGTCACATCGGCCCGTGCTGCCCTCCTTCGATGCCTCTCTTCATATATGACTGGTGGCCACTAGTTCCGGGACATCATCCACATCGATGAGCTCCTCGGGCTGTCCCTCTGATGAATGATGACATCTATGACACGAAGGTGGCGTTCTCTCAATATAATGATCACCGCACGTCGCTTTGAGAGTAGCATGGTCAGACGACCTCAGGCTGACGCAGTCGATCAGCTAATTAGTATGCCACCCCACATATGGTATGGAACACCCTTAGAAAGACTTTCAAAACATGCTATACGTCCTTCGACGCGCTCGCCGATCACGTATTCGGGTCGCTCAATCACGATGTGCGTGACATGTTGTGCGATCGGTCGAAAAATTCAACCTTACTTGGCCGTGGAAGCCTCACTGGCACCACCTGCTGAAATACAAAGCCATACCAGTTAAGCATCGCACCATCACTCACTCTCTGTGCTAGCGAGCGCTGCGTCTATAAACACTGGAAGATGTCGGTCAATTCCGTATTCATCCTTTGCATTTCCCAACGCTAATCCTCGCACAAAGGGATCAAGTCAACCCACCCTCCGCGTTGCCCTCGTCGGCGATACTGGTGTCGGAAAGAGCGCTCTGGCACGCGTACTCGTGGGCGAGGAATTTACTGGAGTAAACAACAACATCGAACCATGCACCAACGAGCGTTCCCTACTCGGCCCACTTGCTGATCGTATTCGTGTCTGGGTCAGGCCAATTCGGATGACGAAAGTATGCGGAACATCAAAGAATTTTTTAAATCATGGATTGAGCATGTCAGAGCGCATATCGTAGCATAAGGCAACGCGGAGAAAGATAGAGAGTATGCGACGTATAAAAAAACAGGGAGATGACAATTTGCGAATGACATTCTGTCTGCCCCCAGGATTTACTCACTCCAAGGCTGTTCCGCCGTAAATGGCGACGTGGATATAGCCATGTACAAAACCAGTTTATTTTTCTGGGTTGGGGTTCCTATAGAGGATTTCACAGTCAGAGGGATGCGAGGAAGGAGGCCTGTGAGGATCAGATAAAGCAAGGGACACCCACATTCTCCGCTTGCCTCCAGGAAGTGTTGTGACGTTCACGAATCTATACGCACATCGTCAGTCACCCCCGGTATGTGCATTTCGTTCTTGCGTACCTGCGGTTGTAGAGCATGCGCTTCTTGGCACGACCTCTTGGTTTCTTCTTCTTTTCCTGCTTTTCAACCTTTGGTGTTTGGGATTTGACCTTGCCAGCACGAGCAAGAGATCCGTGAACTATGCAGCAGTGCTGGTTGAGCGTGTGTCAACAGCGGCGGGGGCGACCGACGACGCACCTTTTCCCATGTTGTCGACGATGGGGGACTCCACTGATCGTATGGTTATCCGTAAGCGGGGGATGAATAACTGTACAGTTCTGATGTAATCATTGTCGGACAGTGCCGAGACAGCTTGTCTTTCACGGCCCGATCAATACCGTCGATATATTACTGTCTTAGAATGCTCCCCCTAACGATTCGAGCCCAAAAACTCGTCCTGAAGCCCGCAGACGGACTTGGCCTTCACCTTCATCATGCAAGAGGTAACAACAGAACTAGAGCGCCAGGATCCGTGGCTCGAAGACGGTAACATCATCCTCTGCGTTCGAGGGAAATACTTCCGCGTCCACCGTAGCGTCTTGTGCTTTTACTCTGAGGTCTTCAGAGACATGTTCTCTGTCCCGCATTCGTACGACGTCGAGGAAGAGATCATCGATGGATGTCCTGTTGTACACCTCCAAGACGCAGTAGCCGACGTTGAGATAATGCTCAAAGCTTTGTATGATCGGAGGTAAAGGCCCGCACGTTACTCCCACTGAGTGACGCTAATAACGTCAATCAAGCTACATTTTCTTCCCTGAAACTCCCATGCCCATTGCCGTCCTGTCAGCATTCTTGCGCCTGGGTAAAAAGTATGTCATACGACAGTTATTCGAGGAGGCTGGAAGAAGGCTTTCATTCGGCATGCCCTCAGTGGTACAGGCGTCCGCGATATCGGCTGCGGGGAACGTGATCTTATTCCCCCGCGTCACCGGAACTGACCCATTCAATTTCATGGTCATGAACCTCGCGAACGAAGTAGGACTCCTCTCGACAGCTGTCATTGCGGCATTCTATTGCTGTGTTGCCTGCCCTGCGTTATCCATCGCCGATGGGTACGACTTTAACGGCATCCGGTGTGCACTGTCGGCTTCCAACAAACGGTATTGCTTCCTTGTCCAGCGTTACCTTGCAGAGGTCGAGAGACAGCTGTTCCAGTGTCTCTCCTATCCAGCATCCGACTGTATATACGGCTCATCTTCTCAGAGTCCATGTAACTCGGGATTACTTTCCAACCTCCGTTCTATTCAATGTCTCAGGTGTCCCTTTACGATATGGATGACTACCTGGGACAATGGTCTCTGCGTTAAGTGTAGGGCCGAGCTGAGGAGAAAGCATGAAGAGGCGAGGTCGAGGTTGTGGAAGAATCTACCTGTTGATTTGGGCCTTGGCCGCTGGGAAAACATTGACAGGGATGCAGAGATCGCCTAGAGTATCCGATTCCGAGGGGGCGACGGGGCTGGCGGAATCTCGGCTGTTCATCCATTCTTGACTCGTCGTGTCGCACTTAGACGCTTGAGTTCTAGCTGAGAGTCTAGAGATTTGATTCAGTTGGCGGATCTTTACGTAACTTTCACTAGCGACACTACTATGACCACAGAAGCCAGCGAAGAACCCGCCGTAGCTCAAAAAACAGAGTCAGAGCAGTCGGATCATCTCGATCCATGGATCGAGGACGGCAACATCGTCCTTGCCGTCCAAGGAAAATATTTTCGCGTCCATCGCAGCATGCTGAGCTCCTATTCCGAGGTCTTCAAGGGCATGTTTGAGTGCACTAATCCCACTGAAGGAGAGAAATCAGAGCTCATCGAACAATGCCCCGTCGTGCACCTCCATGATGTGGCCTCCGATGTTCAGATCGTGCTCAAAGCCATGTACGACAGAAGGTAAGGAAAGCAATGCACCCACGAAACCCGTTGATCAGTTTCTGACGTTACGAAAACACAGCTACCCCCATCCGTACTATAAGAAAGTACCATTTTCCATAGTTGCTGCATTCTTGCGCTTGGGAGAAAAGTACGACATCGAACAACTCATGGACGAGGCCAAAGGAAGATTGTGTTGCGCCTTCGAACCCACGTTGAGCGTCGCAGCCAAGATGTCCTCGTTCCATTCCGGAACTCTCTCGTTATTCCCAGGCATCACCGGCGGTGATCCGCACAACTTCCAGGTGATGAATCTCCTGCAAGAGATGCTCTTCAGAGCCCCCCTTCCGTTGGCGATGTACCAATGCGTCGTTACCTGTCCCTTGACCGCCATCGTCGACGGTTACAGATTCGACGGTTCCCTCTTTTCGTTGTCCCCGGCAAACCTACAGTCTTGGATCCTCATGAAAAATATTCTGGAGAATTTTCGAATCCGGCTGGCGCAAAGTCTGCGCGTGTCCAATAACTGTGTCGTCCAATCGAGCTGTGTGTTACATATACGTCGGCTCTGGTCTGATGAAGCCACCATTGGACAACCCTTCGGTCCTTGGAGGCACGAATGGGACAAGTTGTTTTGCGATGCGTGTAGGGCGGATTTAAACATGTGGCGGAATGCGGCGATCCAAAAGGCATGGAACCAGTTACCGACGGCGTTCGGTTTTGATTCTTGGACAGAGGTAGCGAAGAACGACGAGTTTCCTTCATTGAGATAATATACCCGTGCTACTTCGAGATCCAACGACGCTCGTTCTGTACTACACACTGGCATTCGTCTTGTATCTAACAACATCTTGAAATTCCATCGTCATAACTACCGCCCGCATTTCCAATGCTTTCTCCGGAAGTATATCTACCTCCATATTTGCAAACCTAATGCTGCCACGCGACTGCCCCCCTAAACCAAACCCAGAGTCGATTCCCGATTACCCTGGCCAGTAGCGATGGCTGTCATACATGTACAACTCGCGCACGCTCAAGACGAATCGAGGGCACAGGGTGTACAACGAAACGGTAGCGAGCACGGTTAAGACCATCCCCGGAACCTCTAGGCTAAATTTGAGACTGATCGCATCGTAGTCGATGTTGTAGAGCAAATACCTAACGACAGGAGTGAATTTGGTGGGATGAAGAAGGGGCAGAGTGAGACGTACGCAAAGAAGTAAAGGACGCTTTCCCTGACGAGCAGGTTGATGTACTGGCTGGGTAGCCGTTGTCTTGTCATCTTGTACATTTCAAAGGATTCTGTGAAGAATCGAATGAGAGAAAGAATAAACATGAGGGCAGCAAGAAAGAATCGAGGAATGGATGCATATAAACCAAGCCCAGATAAGGAAGAGACTGATATGGTGCAAAAAGAGTCATCGAGCACTTGAGAACTGCTCACTAAGAGGGGAGTGAGGACAGTTCCTGCAGCCAAGGGGTTGATACACACATGTGTTGTTTCTAGCATCGTTCCAGATGCCCATGGATGGCAAGAAGGATGATCGTGGGTATATAAAGTAGAAGGGACACCCCAGGTACGAGACGGGACCCTTGGTACATTGCCCATACCCGCAGGATCATCGCCACTGGTTTAAATATAAATTGTCGCAGCAGCTATATGTAACGTAGGATCACGTACGATCTGCGGCAGCGAGGAATGGGACAAATGCCCAGTTAGCTGATGCCATGAGCGTGGTACCTTTGATTCATCATTCATTCGGGTATATTCGATAGATGAACGAAGTTGCTTACACCCGGCCATGAGATATCAACAGCTGCACACATAAATTGAGCGTGAAGAGATAGGTAGATACATACATCTGTTTTTTGTGTAACCGTCAGCCATGGAATGCACCGCAAAAGGGTAAAAAAAGCGTACCAGTATAGGGCCATGTACAAAAGTGGTCCCATCTTTCAAAGGGCTGTGAGTAGTGAGCTTCGCGGTTCGCGTGGTCTAGTACATACAAAGCGTATCAATTCTTTCCCGAGGTTAGTGCCTGCTCACAACTTCAGATATCGTTCAGGATAACTTACGTGGCGACTGGGACCCCAAAATAACGCACCTTTCAAACGGATTAGTTAGGAGCGTTTCACACTTGTGAACTGATTCATTGTTTTTGTTGGACCGATCCCGACGACCCGTTGCAGTCGCAACTATTACCGCTATCGTATATGATTACAGTGAGTCGCGACCATTTCTCAGCCGTGCATTCTCGCTACAGCCATATTTCATAGTAATCACCTTACCAAAGGAGGTACGTTAAATTTCGGTTGCGCCACGACCTTCCTCCTGCTCAAGGCTACCACAGATGAAATACGTTTGGGTTGGGTAGCTCACCTATTGGTTGGCATTAACTCTGATGCTGCTCATCCTAGAATCAGCCATGAACATGGGCATCTACGCTGTTTCTTGTTGTCCGTATTCAGTGTTTCAAATCCACACTCGTACCAGATACGCAGTTGTTCAGCTGCAACGCCGTCAAGGGGGATTGTACATCGTTGGACATAATGGACTCGGAGCAAGGCGGCAGAGGATGAATAGGAGGAGATGCGGTCGCTTCGCTAAATAGGCGACATAGTGGGAAAGTAAATTATTTTACTCACTGGCAGAGTGATTCGAACGAATAGGTGTGCAAGCGAATGTGACTCGGACTGGGGCGACGTGCCTAGAAAAACAAGACTTCAAACACTGATCGATGCGCACCGCAGGACTCGAGTACGACAGTCTAACAGTCTCACTGGGCATGCCAAGACTTGGAATTGCCAATTAGTGTGACATGAACCCTGCCCGGGCCAGAGTCCCATTTGGCAACTTGAATGTGGCCAGCGGTGTTGTCGCTGAGGGTACTGTGGCTATGAAATGCAGGTATGTACTAGAGACGACATTGCCAGTCACTCAGTCACTCAGAGCCTGAGTCTGGGTGTGACTCCGAGTCCTGGTCATAACACGCGAGCTCGTCGGCAACAGCCAGTCCGAATTCCAACCACAACTTGACAACGTAAGTGGAGGTACGAAGCGGCGCAGGATCCCAGTGAGGTCTGCGCGAGAGCTAACTTGAAGTGAGGTGGCGATTTTTCTTCGATGCCACCTCCTTCAGCTCGAGCAGAGCTCCGCTCACGGCTCTGCTTTCTTTCGTCGTCACCCACTCACCACTGGCACTCCTTCTCGCAGAGACCAATGGCCAATGACTGTTGGTCTCACTCGACGCTTGTCGCCCGAATGCCTGTTCTTTCTCCGGTCGAGCTGACTGCGGGGTAGCCTCGAGTCGGAAACCCCGCAGGTTTCGCCCGACCGTAAGTACACGCACGCGCCACAGTATTCAGCATCGTATCCCACCTTTAGATTCCACTCGAGCGAGCGACATCACACAGTGTTTTGCTGATGCCATCGCCAAGGTGGGACGTGAGATCTGAAATCTGGAGAAACGTAATGGCAGCACAATCAACCGGACAACCGAGCGCAAGTACTAGGTATAGAGAACCGCTTCTACAAGACAAGCTGGTAAGCGTTTTGTGTCTATGGCATGAAGTTTTAAAGCTCGAACCATCGAATACTCAGCACGCTGCTGGAATTGACAATATAATTTTGATCACAGCCTCGAAAGCATGTTACCTATCGTCCTTTGTAGCCCCTTTATTTGTCGAGAGCTAAGGGACCCGGTACCCCTAACCTACCTCACCCTCAAGACACCACCCGTGACTCAAATGACGGGATCAAAGGTGGATCGCCTCAACCCATGGAAAGAGGACGGAAATATCGTCCTCGCCGCGGAACGAAAATACTTTCGCCTTCACCGTAGCATCTTGGGTGCCTATTCCGAGGTCTTCAAGGACATGTTTGACTGCCCTCATTCCAACGAGGTCGAGGAGGAGTTTGTCGAACTCTGTCCCGTCGTCCACCTTTACGACGCGGCCACAGACGTTCAGATAATGCTAAAAGCACTGTATGACAGAAGGTTAGTGCAACGACGCACGGTGCACCGCCCAAGTCGCTGACGACCCGCCAACAGCTACCCCTTGCCGTTTTTCGATAGAATGCCCGTTTCCTTCGTTTCTGCATTGTTGCGCCTAGGAGAAAAGTACGTCATTCCGGCGCTCATCAAGAGAGCAAAAGCGAAATTATGTTGCGCCTTTGAATCCACATCGACCAGCGCTGTCTCCTTTATGACGCGACCCTAGGATCTTTTCCCGGCAATCACCGACGGCGATCCACACAACCTCCAGGTCATGAACCTCTTGCAGGAAATGGGCTTAAAAGCCCCTCTCCGGATTGCGATGTATCAATGCATCATTTCTGTCCCTTGGCGAACATCATCGACGGTTACCAAGTTAAAGATTCATTCCATTCATTGTCCCCTGACAATCTGTGGTCATTTATCCGGATGAAAGTGTACTCGAGGATTATCGAGTGCAACTGGCGAAAAGCTTGTGCTCATCATTCCCCTGCCCTCTATTGAGTTGCGAGCTAAATATACGTCGGCTGTGGTCGGAAGATATCGATGTCGTACCACCCTTTTGCGTTTGGAGGCCTGAGTGGAACGAACTGTTTTGCGGAGGTTGCGCGTCAAGTTTAAAAGCCAAACGCAAAGAAGACATGAACAAGGCATGGAATAAAATTCCTACAGCTTTTGGTTTTGATTCTTGGGAGGAGGTGGAGCAGAGCGGCGACTTTGCTCCTTTCGATTCGTATTTACCAATACGTGTTTTCATCAACTCTTAACATATAGTCACTTGGATGGTTGATCAACCTGGTTAAACGGCGGTAATGAAACTCATGTGTGAGATGAAGTTGAGTTTTAGTTGGTCTCGTCCTCGCGAAATATACCATAGACAGGCGCGATGCATGGAGAGACCATAAGGAACTGAGTACATGAGTGCAAAAAAAATTATCCACAGGCTTCATTTACTCTGCGTCGACGACAGTTGTGTGGAGGCCCTGATAGTCAAAGATCAGTGAAACAAATTGTGTGGGAAGGAAATGAGATGCTCGCCTTGAAGGAAGTGACCACAACATGGCTTGCATACGTGTAGAGCTTCTCTTTTGCGTTCTCCTCGTCGTTACGTTTACCTGAGATGCGCATAAGACAAACCGACCAACAGGGCCCACACAGGAGATACTCACGCTCCAACTTTACGCGTATCCGATGTGGAACAGTTTTGATGCCTTGTGCCCATAGAGCCTGGTTAAGCTTGGGGTCGAGCCGAACGTCCTTGGTGCCCATTGATTTCCTGGCGAAGTCGACCACAGATTTGACGGCCCACGGGGCCCGCTTTTTGAATGAACGACCATGCACGAGCTTGTGCAAATGGATCGTGTACTCGCGCGTCACGACGTCTTGGAGAGCAGAGCGCTTGCCGGTCTGAATAAAGCGATCACAGTTAGTTCGATAGCTTTCTCCAGTCATCATGTTGACGAACTTTCCCGCCTTTTGTTCTGGCCTGTGGGACGTGTGAGAGTGGGAAGCAACGAAGGCAAAGTACATACCATATCTTGAGGAGGTCGATGTCGGTGGGTGGATAGACTGGTCAAGTCTGCAGCTCCTCGCTTTGGTTGTGTTTGCGTCGTGGCGTGCAGTCGAGGATAAGGTTTTGTGGCTGGCCCATCACGATACAGTTATTCGGCAATTACCGATGCCGGAATGGCCGTTGTGCTCTGTAGGTCCTCTAGGCTTTACCTTACTTGCTATTGTATATTCTACTTCTACTGCTCTCATTGCACGTTAGAGCCACGCCAGAACGCTTTCATATCGTGTTCGTTTCCAGACGCCCCTCACGACTCCCCCTTTGCTTGTGCAAAAAACAAGCATGTATAAACTCCACTCCCGCTGTATAGAGTCATCCCGCTCCGGCAGCGACCTCGCGGAATATGCAGAAGGGCCTTTACTCTACAGCACTGCCTTGCAGTCGTGAGCTAGCATTCTGCGCTGCCAACCCCATTCCACCTTGCAGGGTGTTGTATTGACAGCGAGCTCAGCAACAGTTACGTGGACTACTTCGTCCTTGAGTGGTGTGCCAATGACTAGCAGCGTATCTGCTGGTGCAGTTTCCCAAGTACCTGCCTTTTGCAAAACACTACTTCGTATTTGAACACGGACTTGTCTACTCACCCCCTCGGGATCACTTGTTAGCACAATCGTGATTTGTTTCCTCGTCCACTGTTCGATACCGTGAGTTAGCGTGACCCCGACAAAATATCCGAGCTTGGTTGCGTTCAAAGGCCGCGACGCTTGCCCCGTGACGTTGAAACGGCATGTTTGTCCCTATCAATAGTTTCTCAGCGAGTAACGGTTTCCCCTTGTGATCGCTTTTTCTTTTTCCTCGGCCTAGCCCTTTCAAAGCAAGGGTTTCTCCTTCATCATTGGCCCGCCGTCGGACACCTCAAGCCAGCAAAGTCTTCATTACCCAGCCTTGGAAAAAAAAGTCCGAGTTTGTCGTTCTCTCCTGCTTGTGGTTAACGCCTCGATGAATGGCAAGTGGGCGCAGCTGAAACGAGTACCGACACCGTTGGCACTGCTAGTGGGATTGTTTCTCGGGCTGCTCATCGGCCGTTCATTGCCCTCCAGCGTACGTTTCCGGTTAGATGCGACATAGCTATCCACGTTCTCTCTGACCTTCAACCAGTTTCTTGCACCTTCTTGGACAGACAAACCTATATACGTTTCACGCTTGTCCGCACGGAAACAACTCACACTACCAACCATCGAACAGCGTCGTCGAGTACTCGAACTTCTCTCCACACTTTCACCTCACCATACAGCGGAATGCACGCGCGGTTCCCAACCTCTATACCTCCAACAAGTCAGAGAACGCTACAAGTCTCTTATAGGGTTCAAGCCTGCTTCGCAGACGTCCTGGTTATCGTCGTTTGACTTCGGCAGCTTCGGTGACTCCCAACACGTTCATCTCGCCCCGACAAAAGATCACAAATACTTCTTCGCCATCAACCTGTATAATTCGTTCGATATCATCCCAGATCTATTCGCAACACTCTTTCGGATCTCGGCGATACTAGGATACCATAATGTGTATGTCTCCATATATGAAAATGGATCGACGGACCAGACCAAGGCGTTGCTCCGTATATTCGACGCGCTCACGAAGAGCGTCGGGTTGAGGGTGACGATTCGGACGTCAACGAGGACGAGGGGAGCATTTAATCATCGTATCGAATACCTTGCAGAGGTCCGCAACCAAGCGTTCAATCCTCTATACGAGCTCAGAGATTCGCACAATGAATATTTTGATACCATCGTCTTCATGAACGACATCCTACCTTGTGTGGACGATATCCTGGAACTCATCTGGCAAAGCAGGAGACAAAACGCGGGCATCACTTGTGCCGCAGATTATATGTATCATGACGAGCTCGTGGGTTTCCCGATTTTTTTCTTTGTTCAATCTTCGTTGTCTGATTGAGGTGACTGCCCAGGGTTCGCCGGTCTTTTATGATAATTGGGTGTCCCGTGATATCAATGGCACAGCACTGGAAAATGCACCTTTCGAGGCTATCTTTCATGACCCCCAGTCCTCTGAACGTTTCCAGATGCATCTCCCCCTACAGGTGCAGGCATGCTGGAATGGTGTTGCTGTGCTTGATCCCGCACCGTTCTATACACCACCATACGTCCGTTTCCGTATGGCGAAACTGGCCGAGAACGAATGTTCGGCATCCGAGTGCAGTCTCATCTGTAACGACTACTGGGAGGCTGGTTACGGTCGAATACTCATGGTACCTAGAGTGAAGTTGGCATATGACAAGGTGCGTACGGGGAGAATTCGAACGTCGTGGTCAGGATCGCTCATTTGGCCAGCAGAAAGTGTTTGATATCATACATCCTCAGAGACGAAATCTTAGTGCTATACGGGGATACGTCCGACTTGGGGGACTCCCTGATAACCCGCGTACGGATCCTCAAGATCGGTCGTGGTTTGGTCCCCACGATAGACTTTTCACTCCGGAAGAAACCGAGGAGATAGAGTTCGTACCTGGGCCTTCGCACGGTGGGTGACCCTCACAGACCAATACACTATGAAGACTGACTGTCCTTGAATTTCAAAGTATGGTGTTGGGGTTGGGATGGAGCAGGCGATATCGATGGTCCTGACGTGGATCCTATATGGGAGCTGATGCCAAATCGGTCTCAGAGGGAGGGGGCGGTGGCAGTGAGGCACCAGAGGTTCATGGATGGGCTATGAGTGTTGAGGTTGGGGGAAGCTCTGCTTAGATCTCTGTCTTCGTCTAGGTTAAAATCTATGCTACTTTTTGGGTGCGTTTTTTCTTGCAGCTCAACGCTGGCATTACTATTTCTCTGCAAGGGGAACACACGCTAGGGCTTTTGGCACAGTTGGTAGCGCGCATGCTTCGCATGGGTGATTGCATGAGGTCGTGGGTTCAACTCCCACAGAGTCCATGTATTTTGTCCGCAAAACTCTTTTTGATCCCGGGCATCAACCACCATAATTCGTGAGAAGCGACCGTCAGAAACTCCTTCCTGTTATGTATAGTGATAGGGGACGCTGCATTTTTTTTGGGTCAAATCCCTTGTTTGCACATACAATAGTAGTCATGTCGTACATCATATACCTCCTTGATTAAATGGACAGTCGTGTCATCTGTTTACCAGCACAGTTCCCCATCTAACAAGCAAGGTTTTTCGCCGCTGCCAGGTGACAATTCCGAGTGGAGCCACGTCAGAAAAATATCATTACGTGCCGGTTGCGCTTGTCACCGAGGCCGCGTTTGACCCGATTCAGTAGCGTTTTATCATTCGACGAACTTCGCAACCAGCACACGTGTTTCGTCTTCGGCACGCGGTTGACACATGCAACGACGGTCGGGCCTAGCGAAAGGACTTGCACGCATTTCCATTCCGTCCCAGCACCGTCTCACCGGGATGGGTGTCGACCCGGCGCGTTCTCGATGGCACCGACG
>JBBPSA010000155.1:0-14556 GCA_038093355.1 Boletus calvinii | reverse complement strand
CGAGTCGGGTTAATCATGGCATTACACATCAGCAAGCGCGTGTTTTCCAGTGCCAGCCTGTTCTCAAACCCAATATCACACGCAATGCCTGAAGGCAGCCCCGGTGATGGGTCCAAGGATAGCTTAACGATCGGAATACGCGCATGGGGCAAAGGCTTGACATGAAATTTGGTTTCTAACGATTGAGAATGAACAGGCGGAATGAGTAATTGTTACAGAAACGAGACAAACCACGTTCAAGGAGATCACCAAGCATAGTGACAAGGTCGGAAGCGGAGAGGCGCTCAACGGAATCGATGAGGCAACAGAGGTCCATATCTTTGGAGGGGATCAACATTGTGTGGGGTGGCAGAAAGAACAGGAGCGACCTGAATTACGAAGACTGAAGCCGTTGGCGGTGCTGCCGAAGGACAGAAGATGGCTGCCCGGTTCTATGGTACGGATTAAGCGTTCGAGTAGTTTCCTGACATCCTCCTTGACTGCCATCTCTTCCGCAGTAGGGAGGAGTTGTATAACGAAATCAAATAGTGCTTGAGAGAGCTCGACGATGAAGAAATGGTGTTTGGAGACATGCCTACTACGCTGGTTCTGAGTGTGGACGTAGGGCAGGGAGTGGACACTGGAGGGAACGGCAATTGCGGCCTGCGCCATGGTGTTTGTGCACGGGGTGAACCGACGACGTCAAGCTACAGATTGGACGAGCAAGCTTGATGACGATGAATCCGCGACGATCACCTTCGCTCTGTGAGGCGGAATCGAATGCTGGTGGGGGGTGTACCCAGGCGGACTACCTGATTCGGAAGCTCTATAGTGTTAATTATTGACTACTCTATCTATGTACATACACCAGGCGGAGCAACGGAGGCTGCATGGAAACGAGATTCAAAGACAAAAATATGGAGTCTCATGATCTTGTCACGGTGATCAAAGAGCGTGTAGATATTTGCAGCATCATACACAGCCATTAGCAAAGTCCATACGGTGTACACAAGAGGACGGCATAAGTTACATCCAGGATGAAATTGCTATGAATACTGAAAATACAGCAGGGTGAGGAATGTGGCAAGTACAAGTCAGCGTGTGATCAACAAGGCTTTGGCGAGAACTGCATCAAGTTAAAATCAGCACACAGCAACGCAATCTGGGAAAGCCGACAAACCTGTCTCGTGGTTGACTTCGGTACGTTCTGTACCCTGAATTTCTAGTGCGATACCGTCGAGCTTTCGCTTCAGAGCATCTCGTGAGGACGCGAACAACATCTTAGCTTTAATTTTGGCATCGTCTGGAGACCTGATGTCCCCGTGGCACAACTTCGATCAGGACCAGCAAGCAATTGCATCAAACAGACGTCACTAACCAGGAGATGAAGCAGAGCTTGTTCCTCTTTCCATCCTTCTCGAATTCGAAATCATAGACTGCCCATCTGCACTCCGTCGCGGGCAGCTCGTCTAGAAATTTGTCGTAGTTGGATTCTTCGGAGCTCTTTTCGACGACGATCTCCTTCAAGTCGTCGCTAATCTTGAAAATGATGTACTTGAGCTTCTTGCGCAATTTGAGCTCTTGGAAAGTTGTGACGCAATTGTCTGCCGCCTGGACACCAGAAGACTGCGAACATCTTATGACCTGATCGTCGGAGACGCTGTGAGCGATGTCGGGCTCACCATGATGAACTGATGGATAAAGGCTGGTTGCGATACCAATCGCGATCAAGACCGTTATGTATCAAAACGGAAACGGCCACAACTCCGACCAAACTTTGCTTGCGTAAGCACTTCAGTACTCTGCTCGCGACCGTCATGTCGTCCCTCTCCAAGGACACTGACGCGTTCAAGCGTGTGCTACAACGCCAGGACTACGCGTCCTGGCACTCGCAGCCCGCTGCCAATGTCAATACACAGCTGGTGTACGCCGTCGACTATCTCAAAGTGATTCGGGTGTCCGTCTGCGTGACCGCGAGACTGACCTCATATTCAGTCCACCCCGAACCCAATGAGGCTGCAGGACATTGCGATCGTGACGAATGCACCTTTGGATACCGATGTAGTCCTTCTCGAGAAATTCAAGTCCCATGACCGCATACAATACGACCCAAAAACGGATCTCTACTCCTACCGTGTATGTCCCGCAAGTAGCTGCAGCGCATGGAGAACTGAATTGTCCGAAGCACGACTTTAACTTTCGCAACAAAGCTGCGCTTCTAACAGAAATACAACGCCAAACTCGAAAAGGTGGCGGCATACCCGTCCGTGCGCTGAAAGAGTCCTGGAAAGAAGCCCCGCAGGCGATTGAAGAGCTCGAAAAGGAGGGCGAAGTCCTCGTCACCCGCACCGTCAAGGATGGACAACTGAGAATGGTGTTTTGGAACGAAATTAAACCCGACGAAGAGAGCGGAGGTAACCCAGTCGAGAAGGGTAAGCTGTCATTAGTTCACCGCATGGAGCAGCTAATACACCTATTCAGAATTTCTGGATCTGTGGCATCAGCTTAAAGTGCCAAACGACGTTGACTTACTCAAAGCACTTGCGTCAGGTATGGACTCACTCGTCTTGTATGGATGGCGGCTGCAGCTACGCAGAGGGTTTGCAGGCTACCGCGGCAGAAACCCCCATTCCCAAGGCGCCTTCGACTACCAAGAAGAAAGGGAAGCGCTCTGTCCCCCGACAAAGACAGGTCAAGATCACAAATGTCCATTTAAAGGGGGAAATAGATTTATCCCGGGATTATCATTCCACCACCAAATGACACTAGTGTTTAGCACGTCCTTTGAGGTACCCCAGACCGGACATTTTCGAGTAACATATAGTTTTATTATTCCTACTCTTTGTGGACCATCCACCGTGGATCTAACTTGGATTGTTGGGTTGCGATCAGTATTAAGTCCATGTAGATCAAAAATAAATACAGAGCAAATGTCTTGGTGGGCCGGTTGATCACTGCGTCTCTTCCACTTTCAATAGCACCTTCTTCCCGTACTTCCCGTTGCCCAAGCGAGAAATTGCAGTGCGTATTTTCTCGCTGGCATCCAAATCCGACTCTTGACTTCCAATCACCAGAATCTCGTGTTCTGGGCTACCGAGCTATGCGGCAGTCAGCTAACGAACGCCAATAGAGCATCACACTTGCCTTTCCTTCCCGTATAAGCCCAGTGAGCGTATGCATCATCTGAAGGCGTTCATCAATGGTTTTCTGATCGTACCATCGTGTCTGCCAAAATCCATGACAAGTCAAGTTCTTGAAAATGAAGAGCGATGTCGGCAACGACAATGGATCTTTTGACATGGCTCCGTATGATACTAGATGAGAATTTTCACCGAGTAAACGTGCCATCAGAGTCGTCGTTTTTCCGCCCACACAGTTGAGGCCCAGTTTGACACCCTAAGTGAATCTTTCAGCGGGGATCCACACGGAACAAAGGCGGACCTACTTTGCCTTGTGTCCAAGATGAAAAGGTGGCTCTAAAAGCCCTGTCCGACAGTTCATCGTAGGTTGCAACATGAGTTGCTCCCAAGGCTTTTAGATGTGATTTCAGGGATTCTGCGTTGTCTCTACCCATCATCTCAGCCGTGATATACACGAATATAAACCGAATTTACCTGTTGCGGATAAAGTTGATCGTTTTGAATCCCTTGGAGGCGGCTATCTGGATAACTGCTTGCCCAACCTGCTTGCACCATCAGCACTCGCAGTGAGGCAAACATACCAGACACACGTACAGCGCTATTTGCTCCGTTTTGAACCACCCAGTCACCTTCCTTCAGCGGAACAAAGTCATGAAGCATATTATATGCGGTAGGTGGATTGACCTAAAGGGCTTGGTCAGTCCGGCGTCGACTAGTTCAACCAATATACTTCCAGTGAGTGTTGCAGCTTGCACTGCGCTCAGCCCCGAGGAATCCACCTCGAGGACGTCCTCCACACGGACATTCCTACTCGACGCCCAGGTTCCCATTTGCGGCCTCGTCATGACCACCCAGTCCCTCTCCTTCAGCTCCGTGACACCGTCCCCAACGGAGAGGACCTCGGCTACGCCCTCGTTCCCAGCGATAAATAATGCATGCGCATCGGACAACAAGTCTGTACTGGGAGAAGGCCGCGCTGGATAGACTCCTTCGATGACGTTGATATCAGCCGGGTTGATGGGGGAAAGCAGAAAACGGACGTTCGCAGTTCCTGGTGCTGGGGGAGGAAGATCTGGGAAACTGGCTGCAGAAAGAACAGAAGACGGGTCGCCGTTGTTGCTGTACACTACGGCTCTCTGACCTAGACGAGCAGTTGAAGTTCGGAACGCGCGGACGGCGTAACTGACCGTGATCTTACTGCCATGGTGCCAAGGGCGGAGGGGGAGACAGTGAGCAGCGGTTCGAATCATCGTGACTGGTTATGTCTACTAAGTTCCCGGCTATAATGACTTACAACTCCGAGTCAGTAACGTTAGAGTACACACGTCAAGCAAAAGAAAGAACTTGGCTGGTAAATAAACATTCAACTCGGAGCAGATTGTAGTAGATACAATTGATACGGCACCAAATGCCACTACCAGAACCTAGGCATACAACCCATGAATCATATGGAATGGCAGTATCATAGATATATAAGGCGAATATGCATCATAAATGCGGGGTGATGGTGGTGCAGTGCATAGCACTGGCTGGAAACATCCACAAGCAAGTATCCTGACTGACAGCAAAAGCGCTAATCACTGGAAAGTAAAGCTGATAATGTCATGTCCAAGGGTAAGTAAATATCGTGAATGGAGGAATGAGCTGGTATAAATGATAAATACTGAAGTCATTACCCGCGTAGCGGTACGCGTTATGCCGGAACCATCGTTCTTCGTGGGTGTTTCAAGGGTACGGGTGTAGAGGCATTTTCTTTCTCATCTGCTTCACTTGGCGTAGAAGTGACACTGAGTCTCCGACTGGACAGCTTGGTCTTGGATTCCACGCTCGAGCTGGACGCTCGGCGCAATGCGCTAGCGACGGGTGGTCTAGTATTCGCAGCCCTCCCTAAAGTAGAGGGAATTCTTGGGGGTGATAATGTTCGAGTACCAACGGCGGACGTTCGTAAGACTGTCGAAGGTGGTACCGCACTTCCAATCGGTTTGCCAGCAGTGGATGGAGCTGCGTTTGTTCGACCAGAAGTCGAACCTACAGTAGCCCGTACTCCGTGTTTGCGTTTTACCTGAAGCGACAAGGACAACATGAACGTCTCAAACTTAGTCTCGAGGGATTGATACGTACCAGTTCAAGTTCTTGTTGCTTTGATTCCAATGCGATGTTAAGGCCATCAATGTCTTCCTTGTCTTGGTCAAGTTGCTTATTCAGTTGGATAATCGTAACTTCCCTATCTGCGCTATCTTTCTGCAGTTGCTGGATTTGAGCGCGCAGCCGAGCAATCTCCGACGAGAAGTCGTCCCGCTCCGTCTCGATGTCACCCTTTGCCCGCTCCAGCTGCGAGATCTGGTCATGTAATCGGTGCTGAGCTTCCCTGCCAGCCTCATTCGCCACGCTGAGTTGCTCTTCAAGCCTAAGCGCATCAGCTTCCGTTTTCTTCCTTGTCCGTGCAAGACTATTGCGCTCCGATTCAACCTCGCTCTTCTCCTTCTCCAGCTGCGAGATCTGGTCGTGCAGGCGGCAGAGAGCTTCCCTATTCGCCTCGTTCGAAGTATCGAATTCTCCTTTCAGCCTGACAATCTCGGCATCCGCTTTTTCCTTGGCCTGTGCCAAAGAATTGTATTCCATATCGATGGCATTCTTCTCTCGTTCCAGTTGCGAGATCTGGTCATGTAGCCTGCGCAGAGCTTCACTATTCGTCTCATCTGTTATGCCGAGTTCTTCTCGCAATTTGTGAGCCTCGGCATCTGCTTTCTCCCTTGCCTGCGCTAAAGCATCACGCTCGGCTTCGAGATCGGTCTTCCCTTGTTCAAGCTGCGAGATCTGGGATTGCAGCTGTCGCAATGCTTCGACGCAGGCCTCGTCTGTGACGCTGAGTTCTCCTCGAAGCTTCGTGATCTCTACGTCTGCTTTCTCCACCGCCTGTGCCAGGATATTTCGCTCTCCTTCGACGACACTCTTCTCCTGTTCGAGCTGCGAAATTTGGTGACGAAGTTGGCGTACTTCTTCCCCACCAGCCTTGTCTGTGTTGCCGAGCTGTTCTCTGAGTCTGGTTATTTCGGCTTCCGCGTTATCTACCGTCTGCGCGAGGGACTTGCACCCCGTCTCGATGTCGTTCTTCTCCCGTTCGAGCTGTGAAATCTGTCGGTGTAGCTGACGCAGAGCCTCTCCGCTGGCCTCGTCCATGATGCTCCTCTCCATGCTCTCCTGACGGCTGTTGTCTACCTCCTCCTCCAGATGACGACACATCTTCTCCAAGTCTGCAGCCTTCTTCTTCCACGAGCGGACTACGTTCTTGCGTTTATCGTTTTCTTTCTCCGAAGCCTCGAGGCGGATCGTCAGAGCCTCGACGAGCTCGTCACGGGCGCCGAGGTCGATCTCGAACTGAGCGCACAGCTCTCGTTGCAGTGCGAGCTGCGTGCGGAGGGACCATATGATGTCCTCCTCACGGGATGCGCTGCGCGAATGCACGCCCGACGGAGGAGTGGGGGGCGTCTGATGCGTGTAATACGTTGTGGCATCGACACGAAAAGGGTCTGGCGGCGAAGAGCGCGCAGTTGACTGAGTATCGGAATGATCTTGGTCGCTGTCGGTTCCCTCCCGTTGCTTGAGGGCGCTGCTGATTTTTGACCACATGGGAGTGGTCGAACCTTGATTGGGGCGAACAAAAGAGACTCGGGACGAGTAGGAGCACAGTCACGTGAAGAATGAACTTGACGCGCCGGATCACGTGCAATAGATATCAAGTCTCTCTACTACTTCATTTGGATACGCGTACACCACCAGCTGTTATAAACGTTGTACACAGCTACTTGTTCCTCTAAAGCTTAGGAGCCTCAACGAACGCAACTCCCTGACGCGAGTTGAGCGAGAAATCAACAATGCAACTCATGCAACTCACTTTCACGATGTTGCCCTCAAGCTCTGGAAGCGCAGCTGCGATAAGGGCCTTCTCTGCATCCGTAATCTTGCCAAGACCCCTGATCTTCTCCACACCGTTTGGCTACAATAAAGTTGGGTCAGGCCGTCAAGGTAAATAAAGGACAGCAGCATACCCCGAGTTCGACGGGTGCTGAGAAGTATTCTATGTCTTTACCAAGCTCCCCCTTGAGAGCCTCACCGCCAACCTTGTCCGCAGCGAGGTTGACAAAGGTCGGTGCAACGATGCCTTTCTCGCCGTTCAAGGCGCGGATGAGTTTGCCCGCGAATTCCGCACCAGCATAAGCCATCGAAAGAGTGGCTGAGCCAGTGCCATCTTTAGCTTTGACGACCTCGTCACCGCCAAACTGGATACGCTTAATCAATGTTTCGAGTTCTGGATCCTTAAAGCCGGAAGGAAGGGGGTGGGAAGACTGCGAAAGGAGAGGAACGATCTGTTGTAAGTCTTCGTGAGCACCTGGGTAACCTGGCTGAGAAATCTGGCACAGACAGTAACGCCACTGTGACCGCCTACAACAGGTACGGTGATGGAAGCGACCAAAGAGCGGTCTCCCAAGACTTCCGACACAAATGTCGATGCACGAACGACATCCAGCGTCGTAACACCGAAGATCCTAGAGTTGGGATGAAGAATACCCCCAAACAGTGCATGATTCGAGACTACCTTCTAGGGTCAAAGACTCCATGCTTCTTGAAAATCTCGACAACGATAGGGACTGTGGAGTTTACAGGGTTGGAAATAACAAGGACATATGCTTTCGGAGCAGTCGTCGCGATGCCGACAGCAAGTTCGCGCACGATTCCAGCGTTGGTCTGGGTGTTGTAAGCAATGGGTGAGCGGTGCAGAAAAGAGACCGATCAAACCTTGAAGAGGTCGTCACTGCCGGTTTCCAATAGTGTTAGTCATCGGTGGGTTTTTTTCCCCAAGCCACGCACCGTGTCATCTAAAGAGGTTTGTTAGTGTCACTGGCATAAGAAAGAAATAACCTACTCACTCCTGGTTTCCTTGGGACACCGGCGGGGATGACGACAATGTCTGCCCCGGTGAGGGCCTTCTTGAGCCCGCCGTCTGGGGGAAGGTATCCCTCGACCTTTGCGGGGGTTGCAATGTGGGACATGTCGACAGCAACTCCCGGGGCATTGACGACATCGTAGAGGCTGAGCTATCACCCACGCATTAAAGGAAGCAGCGACGCAGACAGCGCAATCGGATGTGTACCTCGGTCACAGCAGAGTTCGATTTCAACAGCAGAGACAAGGGCTGACCAATACCGCCTGATCGTCCTTGGTTAGCGCTGGCTGGAGTAGTCGAGCAGGAAACTACCTGAAGCGCCGAGTACGACAGCTTTCACCATGTTGACTAGAGTATGAAGGATACGATGACTGTGAATAAATTTCTGGAGATGGTGATCCTTATCACGCTCTGATGCGGTTACATCCGGCCCACTGATCACATTACCCGTCTCGGCCCGGTAGCTCAGCCAACTATTATCGTTTTGGTCACAGTACACTACACCTCGTCAGTGGATTCTCCGTTACAGTTCATCTTGTCTCGCACTTTCGCTCGCACGCTGTCGCACTGCTTCCGCCTTTTCTCTCGCCTGATCGACTTGGTGCGAGCCCCAGCTCCAGGCACGAGCCTTCTTCGTGTCTGCACACTCGCATGCCTCACCAATCTTCTTGGATGCATGTTGTGCAGCGCCGCGCGAATGCCCACTCAAAACCTGTCGCAGAGAAGAATTGTCAATCGATGAGCCAAACTACCCGAGTAATTCAGCGTACCTCAAGAATTCGAGCGACCTTGTCCTCCGCAGCTTCTACGGAGCTGTTGACGATCACCTTGAGCCTCGTATAAATGTTTTCGGCCCAGGTGGAAGTTTGTACCCAGCGAATGCGAGCCTCTTCTGCACCGAGGTTCAGACGCAGATGATGTGTAACACGTCGGACTTACGCAGTAACCCAGGTCTGTTGGTCGGGAGTGCATCCTCGCTGATACCCCTCTCGCGCAAATAGGCACGTAAACGGGCGTCTGGCCATATGAGATAGGAAGCGGTTCTTGCCGACGCATCGGAATACCTATGATAAATCAGATACACCGAAAGGGATAAAAACTCGACAATACCCACTTGCTGTTTATCAGATCTACAAGGTCTTTGCGGTTCTTTACGTCGTTTCTGTTTTCAAGATAACCGCGTTCTGAAAGCCATTCGTGGATGTCCGAGTCAGTCCACGCTCCCCATATGCTGTCTGACGCAGACAAGTAGTGCTCCCTGATACACGTAGAACGTCAGATCCGACCCGTTGAGAGCGTTAATCACTACTTGCTCGAGCAGCTTGACCAGCTGGTCACGATCCCTCTCGGCATCGCTCTTCAGGAAGTCGTGATCGACAAGCCAAGCTTTCAGCTCAGAGTCGGACCAAGTGCTCCAGACACTGTCTGCACAGTTATAATAGTACTTTTTCATTTCACCGAGGAGGCTCGATCGAGAGAGGGTGACGGTGGGTTTCAAGAGATTGTGAGCAATGAGCCATTCCCGCTGGAGCCAGATTAGGGGGAGGCAAACCAGGTGAGATATATCTACACTTACAATGTACGAATCGCTCCAGCTCTCCCACACAGCAGAGGTCGTTTTGCGATAATAGTCGTTGGCGAGTCTTGTCAACTCGTCTTTGGTGTTTGCGCTTTTTGCCTCGATAACGCCGTGCTCTTCAAGCCAGTTCCTCAAGTGACTATCGTCCCAAGTGGAGTAAGCGTAGTCCCTTGTGTCGTCGAACGCGCGAGCGACCTCGTTGGTTGCCTGAGCCACCACGCTACCGACGCATTGGGAGGCGGCGTCGGTGGCACTGGCGTAGGCTGACGAGGCTGACGCGGACGCGACGGAGGAGTAAACCGCGGCTGCATCAGTGTATGCACGGTACTTGTCTTGGGCGAGGAGGACAAGCCGCTCGCGAGGCCCCGAGGGGGCGACGACGCCCTGCTCGAGCAGGAAAATTCTGAGTCTGCTCTCGTCCCAGTCATCAAAGGCGTCGTCCTTGACATGCTGGAAGGCACGCTGCGCTCTGTTGAACTGGTCAAGCGACCGCTGACGACCGGCCTCGGCGTAGGCTGCGAGCGGGGAAAGCCAGTTGGCGTCGACGAGGCCGTAGAGGTGGGGCTTGTCAAAGGAAGCGGGAACTTTAATGTTGTTCTGTTCGAGCCAGGTGCGGAGCTCTGCGTCGGACCACCTGGCGTACTCTGGCTCGGCGGAGAACCAGCTGGAGGCGTGCACGAGATGGGCGAGGAGTACGAGGATCCTCATGGTAGGAGTGAAAGGTGGAATAGGGGGAAATGACATCACGGCCAGTTCCTAATAGGGCAGTGTAGGGTTGTACCACGACCATGAGTGGAGTGTTCAACAAGTTCATACTGTACGAGAACAAGCTGCGTTTCTACATCGTCGCGTCCAATGCATCCGACTCTCGACACCGCATCATCAAGATCGACCGCACCTCCCCCGCCGACCTCCACGTCGTCGAGGACGACACCGACTACAGCGGAAAACAGATGAGCGCCATGCTCAAGATGCTCGACGACGGAAACAGGGGGTCCGGTGGCATTGGCAAAGACAGACTCATCTCTGGCATTGTCGGTAAGCCGTCTTCCCCGCCCCGCGTCACTCGCCTCAAACGCGCCGCCAGGTTTCGTCAAGTTCACCGCGGGGTGGTACATGATCGTGATATCCAAACGCTCCGTCGTCGCGCTTCTCGGCGGCCACTACCTGTACCATTGCGAAAGCACAGATATAATACCCGTCTGTGCCAACCACAAGATAGAGAAGCCCGCGGAAGAACAACGCTTGCTCAACATCTTCAAACAAGTCGACATGTCGAAGAACTTCTACTTCAGGTATCCTTATTTGTAGCAACGGCGACGTGGTACTCAGCGCCCCAACAGTTATTCGTACGACATTACGTCGACGCTCCAGGACAATCTCACGAAGCCAGGCCGATTTCGCAACTCCTCCTGGCCATTCAGCGATCGTTATGTTTGGAACTTTCATATGTTGTCGTCCCCTTTCACGGAGACAGCCCCGCGCGGGGTTCACGCTTGGTTGATTCCGCTCATCCATGGTCATGTCGATCAAGCTAGTGAGTGTCTTTTTCTTCGGCTCCAGTCAGCACCAACCATTCGTCACATAGAATTAAACGTACTCGGCCGTGTCATTTTCGTCACTCTGATCGCTCGCCGCTCCCGTCATTATGCAGGGGCTAGGTACTTGACTAGAGGTGTCAACGAAGAGGTCAGAGTTTAGCTTTCCTGCTGTTCATTCCTTTTCTCATCAACCTCAAGGGTAATGTCGCAAATGAAGTTGAGACGGAGCAAATTGTTTCCGAAGCCCTGACTACACCGTTTTACTTTCCGTCCGAGCGGGGTCATTCCCGTCAACCGAGTCCACGGTATACCAGCTATGTACAGGTACGTTGCAGTTTCTATGCACTCTCCTTTGCTCACGATCCCATCGAAGTACCGAGGAAGCATTCCTATTTACTGGACACAAGATACAACCACTATGAGCCCCCGCCCTCCGATTGAAAGTCAGTCCTTGATTGCTAGTTAGGTTTCTCACTCAACGCGTCCCCCAGTCAGTGTAATCGACCCGTTCTATACTGCCGCCTCCCACCACTTTAACGACCTATTCGCTCGTTACGGGGCGCCTATTTTCATTCTTAACCTTATCAAGAAGAGAGAACCCGTGCCCAGAGAATCAAAACTTTTGGACGAGTACACACAATGTGTGCGTTACCTAAACCAATTCTTGCCCGATGACAAAAAAATGGTTTATCGTGCCTGGGATATGTCAAGAGCATACAAAGAGTGTGTTTTTTCCTTCAATGCGATGTTTTTCTTTACTCGTTCCGCAGGAAGACGCAAGATGTCATTAGCTACTTGGAGGACATGGCTGAGGAATCGATCCAATTGACGGGCTTCTTCCACACTGGACCGGAGCCATTCTCTCATTGCTTGCAAACCGTATCGTAAGTATATGTCGTACATGTCAGCCCTTCTAAGCCGCAATTCGATGTTCGCAGTGACAAAGATATTCTGTCGTGGCGAGACGACATTCTCCTGCAGAATGGCATATGTCGCACGAACTGTGTGGACTGTTTGGACCGTACGAACGCCGCTCAATTCGTGTTCGGAAAGCGAGCGTTCGGTCATCAGCTTTATGCTCTTGGAGTAGTGGGAAATCCAAATCTCTCGTTCGACTCGGATGCTGTCAACATGCTGACAGAAATGTATCATGATCACGGTGATAGTACGTATCATGCCAAGGTCTTCTTCCCATTTCCCTCACCTCTTCCATCAGCCCTTGCTCTTCAATATACGGGCAGTGCGCTGGTCAACCGGGTCGAGACCTATCGGCGAATGCCTCATTGGAACAGTCACTCTCGTGACATAATCGAGAACATCCGACGCTTCTACACCAATTCTTTATTGGGTTAGTTTCCATGTATCCGCGCATGGGTTACTCTCACGGTGGCCGTAGATGCAGACAAGCAAACAGCAATCAATTTGTTCCTCGGCGTACACGAACATCATGGGCGTATTGTCCGTCCACGAGGCACTTATCAGCAGTGGTATCAACCCCACAACTTGGAAACTGCATACACTCTAGACGAGTGCTCGCACGCACTCCACGATTTCGTCACTCACAAGGGTGATTTTTGGTCCGAATATTATAGGCCGCTTCTGTTCACTTCCTTGGGTAAGCACTTCGCATACTGTATGAATAGTCTGAAGGCCCCGGGGTGAGCTGTACAGTTCCTTTTGCTAGATGCTTGACTAACTTTGCAATAGGAAATTCATCAGCGGCGGTGGTTATAGTCCCTTCTTGCCTAGCAACCCCAGTGCAATACATCAGCCCAGGTTTGGATTTGATGTGCTTTTTCCTCGACGATGTTGACCCTTTTTCACAACAGATTGATGGCTGGTGTTAGACGTTGGATTGGTAACCAGACACCATCTCACAGCGATACCGTAAGAAAATCCACGCATGCAACAAATATGGATGCGAGATCTCAGGCGCACAACAAAGCTGAAACGCATACTCCAAGCACTGGAGTATTAGCAACTCAGCTTCTCAATCCACAAGTACCTCAGGAAGAATTGCTAGAGTATCATCGGTAAGTACATTCTAGCTACGCCTATTGGAATGATCTAACGAGTGTTTTAGATATATTGATCAAGATCAGCTCATACATGATGCCATGCAAAGTGAGGCAGAAGCCACAGACCAGCTGCTCTACATGAAATGCATCGAGAAGAACACTGGAAGAGGTGACTTGATGCCAGCTAATGGGACTGTGGAATTGTATGAGAGATATATACTTTCTGGATCTGGTGACCAGACGTCAACTTTGGCAGATACCTATAGCTACACGAAATGGCTAGCATAGAAGCAGTAGCAGTGTAATTTTAATAAACTTTTTCTAGGGTGGTTTCGTTTCATCGAGCGGTGCAGCTCTTGCCAGTGGGTTGACGAGATAAAAATAAAAATAGAATCCGACCTGCCTGGCTCGAACAGGCGACCTCAAGATGATTTTATCCATTACAGTCTCGCGCTCTTCCAACTGAGCTAAGGTCGGTTGACCTTGTTATTACTATATGTTATGATGACTTGGTATGATTCAGGAGGTTTTACCCGATACAGGCATTCTAGCGAACGAAGCCAGTGACTGAGCGACAGGCTCGCTGCGAAGGACGGCGCCGCTCGCCGAGCGGCAGTTTGTAGGAAATTAGGAATGAAAAGCTACACCAACAAGCACCAACGATGTCAGAGGGACTGAAATTACGTCGGTAGGGTTCCAGAAAAACAATTTCGATTCAAACTCAATTTACAGTCTACTCTCTAGTAAAACAGCCTCCTTTCTCCACCCTAGCGTTCCCTGCCCGAACGCAGCTTCGAGGGCCTCGTCGATCGACCGGACGAAACAGAATTGCATCTCGCGTCGTATTTCGGGGGAAACATCGTGTTCGACGTCTTTCCTGTTTGCCCACGGGAGAATGACCTTGCGAATTTGCGCCCGGTGGGCACCCAGGACTTTCATCCGGATTCCGCCAACGGGTGTTACTCGCCCGCGAAGGGTGATCTGCCGGAAATGATTGGATGGTATGTCGACATACGAGAATGCGTGACTAACCTCGCCCGTCATCGCAACGTCCTTTGGAACCGTTGCGCCACTAAGCAACGATACGAAAGCACATGTCTGGATACCGTGAGTAATATGCATGCGGAGGCACATGGCAGACGTTTCTCACCATCGCGATCCCTGCGCTTGGACCATCCTTCTTCTGAGCTCCCGCGGGAAGATGAAGGTGAATATCAATAGCGTCTGGGGCCTTGAGAGGGTCGATGCCGCGCCCAGCCGTGACCCCAAGTTCGAATGCGTGGGACTTCACCCAGCTGAGGGCAATCTCTCCGCTCTCCTTGATGACGTCCCCCAAACTACCTGTCAGCTTCAG
>JBBPSA010000154.1:0-14579 GCA_038093355.1 Boletus calvinii | reverse complement strand
CTCGGCTCGGCAAGTCTTTTGCGGCTCGGTGGCAGTATACAAACGAACAAGGCCGGAGCGGGTCTGCCGCGGCATGTCCGTCTTTGATCGCAACCCGTACGAGTCCCATCCAGCCCTCTCCACCACAGAGGCCGATCTCCTCTGGGAGTATGCAAAGTTGGCCCAACACATAAAAGACGTGTGTACCCGAAAAAAACGAGATCATCGTGTTAACGACCGTCCCAGTTGACAGCCACCACCAAACAACTCAGTGAACAGCCTGACCAGAATCTCCTCATCCGGTTGCGGGTGCTCGAACGGAAAATGAGCCTCGTCTTGACTCTGGTACAGCACCCTCTGTCCGCTTTCCGCGTTGCTCACCTCCTCGTAGTTCAAAGCATCCGTGTGGGGCGTCATCAACGAACAGGCTACTTCGACGGACTTGTCCGGCCAATACGTCGATACTACTAACACCACCATGTAATTCCGATGTTACAACTATATGCTACACCCTCATGCCCGCGAGTCTCCCACTGATCCCTGCCGCACTCACCGGTACAGCACTCCAGATCACCAGCTTTCCATCCACTCCGCTCGTGCTCACTCTGCTGACACTGCCCCCCGCGTCCCACTCAAACGGCCGCACACTCGTGATCGTGTTTTGGTGCACAGTCAAAAGTTCAGTGTCCGCCGACACTTCCCCGCCTCCAGCGTGTCCGCGCGTATCCGCATTCCTGAACGTGTTGAATGCGCTACTGTTGAGGCGTCCAACGCTTCCAGCTTTTGCACCCGACTTGCCTCCAGTCGTCGTGTCGTCCAGCGATCCAACAAATCCCCAGCCCGCCTCACTTCCTGAGAACACCACTGGCTGGCAATCGTGACCAGCTGCAACAATGCTCTCCTCGCTGGTCCACGTAAGCGTCACATAAGGCAATGTACTGATCCGGATGTTCTGCACGACGGGCCCCCCGGGATAGGCAATGCTGATCGAGCTGTCATGGCCTGTCGACGTTGTTCAAACCAGAATTCATGTAAAGTACAAGATAATGCTCACTCGCAAAAGCCAGAACTTCCCCCGAAGGTGAGAAGCTTACAGCGTGCACCCATCCACCAGCAGGGCTCGCATACTCGCCACACAATGTATTGAACGGAAGTTTTTCTCCCCACACAGTCGGTGCTGGCCTAGTGGACATGTGTCAGTCATGATAGGAGTGACCGGGCGACTCAGAACTCGCCTCTTATCTACGTCCTTGATGTAAGCTGAGAGTACGCGAGCTTTCATATCGGCACTGCCAGCGGCAAGCAACACGTTGTTTGGGTGCCAATCCACGGAGAGAACCGTCGACCGGATCGGCTTCTTCAACTGTCTCGCGACCCACCAATTGTTCTCGGGGTCAAACGAACAAACGGCGATGGCTCTACGAAAGGCGTCAGTAAACGAGTCCCTAATCACCTACGATGGCAAATCGGACCTGGCACCGCTTGCCACGGCGAATTTATCTTCGTTGGGGCTCCATCGAACAAACGTCGCAGCCCTGTTGACACGGAGTAGTACGAGTGTTGGCTTCCACACCGTCCTTCCCGTGACTGGATCCGGTGATTGGGACCAAACGTAGGCGTTGCGATCCTCTGACGCAGTCACGATGCGGTTCGAATTCGGGGCCCAGTCAATGGATGTGATGACTTTATCATGCTTGAGGGGTGGTCAGGTATCCGTACGTTGTGGAAATGCGGTATGACGGACCTCGGCAAGAGTCTCTGTAGCCACCCATTCCTTGCCCTCTTTGACGTATATCTGTGCTTTGTTATCGTTCAAGCTGAGTGCGACCTCTGCGTATCATCGGTAAGTTGGGCTGGGAATGTCGCGAGAGAGCCTACGGCTGCGGTCTGCATTGAACGCGTGACAAGTGATTGGTGCTTGAGCGATTGAATAAACTTCTGGTGCAGACATGATTTGCACTGGCAACGGCAGACTGCGCTGGACGTTTAACAAGATACACCGTTGCCACGTGGCTGTGCACACGTATTTGGCAGTGTAGAAGAAGTAAAAGTGGTTGTATATTTCGAGAGTAGGTACATACATCGGTGATTAATCTCGTGCCACACTTGCATGGTTTTGTGCTAGCCTAATTCCTAGCTAGAAAACCCGTTCCATATCCATATCTTGAAGTGCGGAGATCGATCGGGACCCACGCTGAACCTCAAGTTTCGGTGGTAGGAAATTCTAGACCCATGGAGTGTTAGTAAAGCGCATACAATATTACCATCCCTGGTGACGTGCAGACGGATATTGGTCAAGAACATCGATCATCATGGAGCTGGTACCTCGTGAAATAAATGAGGCTCAAGCAAGGGTACCATGCATTTGTTCGGTCTACTTTCTAGACAATAAATCTGGATAGCAATGTCTGATGGTATGTATGGGCAAGTAGTCAAGAATCCAAGAAACAAGTGTATGATGCGACACGGCACGCGTTGAATGATTGTCCCGAGGTGAGTGACTCGTCGATGCAGGTTGGGGTATGTAATGGCGTAACCAGATAAGGGGCGGTAACGTTGAAAGGAGGTCTAGGTATTATTCGCCGTACTGCTCTTTCCTGCCGCTGCGTTGTCATCGACCTTGCTGCGTACTTCCTTGGCCCAGCGCAAGCCGCACGCGTTGCACAACGTTTTTGGTCCTTGTGGGCCCTTGAGAAGCAGTAAACATGTAAGAGGGAATGACAATGGACAACCAAATTACCTTGCGCCATTCAGGAGAGTCGGTTCTCCCGCAGGTAACGCAGACGTATTGCTCTGCACTGTGAGATTTGCGCACCTAGGGGATGCATGTGTAAGTTATGTGTCTTGGCAAGTAAAAAAAGGAGCGAACCCTCTTCCGCCGCAAGGTGTCATCGCCAAGATCATCATCTGTGGGCTGTGCACTCGAGGGAGACGTGTAGTGCCCACCGTATGTAGGCAGGCTGTGTGACTCATACGCAGTGCCTTGCGCCTGGCTACCTGGTGAACCGAAATTGTCATAGGAGGGGCGCGCTAGGTGTTGAGAATAAAGCGCGCTGGGGACATCGGGAGAGTGAAGAGAGACAGATGGGGCAGATGACCGGGATACGGAGGAGGATCGAAGGGAATAAACGGGGGAGGCGGATGGACCCGATATCGGAGCAGAGGGAGAGGGAGCACGCACACGCAACTCGGCGAGTCGTTTCTGCAGGCGTTCGTTCTCCATTTTGAGTTCTAAAAAGGTATTGAGCCTCGAAGGGGTTAGCAAGGCACAAAAGTAACTGTTAATAAAAAAGCCCTACATGGCAACGTTGCGGCTTGGGTAGGGCTTTGCAACGGCGAAAAAGCATCGAGGAGCCAACTCGTTTTCGATAAAGTGAGGATAGCCCTTGACTTCGAAGAGGACCTCAGATTGAGGGACGTTTTGCGGGGTGATGGGGAACCTGGCCTTGAGACGAACATAGGAATTCATCTCTGTGCGGATGCGAAGAGACTCGTCAAAGGCGACGCGGAAGGCGCGCTGGTCGTCCGCTGAAGGACGGAGGATGAATGAAGGAGTAGGACGGATGCTGAGCGAGACGGCCTACCATTGACGAGGTCGGTGAATGGACGATCGATGAGCTCTGCGTCGGACCAGCCGAGGAGTTCGGAAACGGCGCGACCACAAAACCATATTTTGGCGTCGTTCGAGAGGACGAATATGATTGCGTCTGAAAGCTCATGAATGAGGAGATCAGCCCAGCGCTTTCTTTTCGTGAACTCAAACGTCGTGGGGGTTGGAGAGGAAGAAGACTTTTGGGCAGAGGCAGACATGAGAGTGTACGGTAAAGACAATGAAATCGCAATATATGACGTCGACAACCCCATCTGATCCCGGGTTATCCCGCACCCACGACCTCAAATAATGCAGTACCCTCCGTCAACCCGAACCTCGGTTCCGGTCATGAATCGCGATGCATCGCTCGCGAGGAACACGATCGCGCCCTGCCTGCCGTCAGTATGCCGCTCCACTCAAGCTCGGGGTCACACCTACAGAGAGGTCCTCTGGTTCACCCATCTATCCCAATCGGGTCAGCACCTGTATGCCGCTGAGCAACTGATGCCCTCACCTTGCCCATCGGGGTCAGACTCTCCCATGTTTTCTATCGTAAAGGAAATCAGACGACTTCTCCGCTCCGCTCGATCTTGCACTCACCCTGAGTTCTGCATCGTGAGCCAAGATCGTCTTCGTCAGCTTTGTCAGCATGTATCCGGGGCTTCAGTCCGTCCAGTCAACGCTCAGGCACAGCAGTACTCCCGTTCCATCTCACCTCAATGTATTCACCCGCACTCCCTTTTTGGCCCACTCCACCGCCAAACTAGACGCCATATGTCTGACAGCTACCCCAAACGTCATCTCGGCCCTTTTCCCGTGGGGCGCGGCCACTTACCCGCTTTGGATGCATTATATGGCGTTTGTGGCTGTGCTTAAGTTAAGCCGACGTTGTTCGTTGAAAACCGATTACCCACCTGAGGAATGTTGATGATCTGGCGTGGCAGCGCTCAAGTTAGCATCCGCACTCCCAATCACTTTAGAACCGTACCGAAGCACTCATGCTAGCCACCAACACAATGGACCCCCCTCCTTGGGGTATCATGTTCCGGGCAGCCTCACGTGCCGTGAAAAATGCACCGTGAACATTGATATCATACAACCGCTTGATCCGGTCGAACGGGTAACTGTAACTCATTAGCGCCAGCATGTACTCTGTTCCTTAGCCACTTACTCAAATGCGGAGTAATTCTCCACGATACCTGCCGAATTACAGCATTACACTCGGTGGTACCCGGATCATAACCACTTACCGGCGGAGGCAACGACAGAGTCGACGCGCCCAAACGTATCCATCACGGTTTCGAACGCTTTTTGCACCGACAGCTCTGACGAGACATCACATCCGATACCAATCACTTCAAAGTCCTCGCGTTTCAAGTCGCTGTTAACTTGGGATCATCTTCAGTAGCCGGTCTACGTGGCCAACGTCGCCACTGACCGCATGCGTTTTGAACTAGCTCGTCTGCGGCCGCTTTGGCCTCATTCTCTTTTAAATCGATTATCGCTAGTTGCGTGCACCCTCTGGTAGTCATTCTAGCATGTAACCGGAATCCAAGACTGAACACATACGATTGAACGAACGCATTGCAGAATTCGTTCCCCAAACCTCGCGCTGCCCCGGTGACGACACATACCTAACATATGATGTAAATGCTCAGTGTTCCCGATGCCACTAAATGGCGGCGGGCTTACCTTGTTCTCAAGGGAGAAGGAAGGAAGAACGCGAGGCGTCCTACGCGGGGCAACAGTGCTCTGCAATCTAGCGTGAGATACCATAACACGAGACGTGGTTGTAGAACGCGACGTATAGGAGGCGAGACGAGCAAGTGCTGCAAAATTCATGGTGAGGAGCTTCGGTGGGGAAACAAGTTAGGCCGAGAGAAATTGATTACACCATTTTAAGTCATCTGGCCTCGGCCCGCCTATGCTTTTTACGACTAGGCGATTCCCACGGACACTCCTACCCAGTCATGCGATTCAGTTCGTGTACTAGTGTACCTACGTTTGGAGTTTCAACAGCGATATCAATTTCCTCGAGGGCTGCCAATATGAACAAGGCCATGATGGTTTCACCCCGCCAATTCCAGCATAGTACAAAAGTTAGCACATTGACCGCGTATATGTATATGTTGTGCAAACAGTGGCATACAAAGCGAGCGAAGTCATCCCGCCCAAAAATCCGACAGGCCTTGTACGTATTAGAACACGAACATGCAGCGAGTTCAGACATAACTACCGGTACTTCATAGTAGACCATATAAGCTAGTGACAAAAGAATGTAAGGTGAGATAGGAGGGTATCTGCAAAACAAGAAATCGAGCTCTTCAGCTCCCAAAACAAGGTACAGTAACATAAGCAGTGAACGAGCGAACGGGAACAAAAAAAAGAAGTCTGGCAAACGGACGGTGGAATGTGAAAGTGGAACGTGCACGAGGCTCAGACATTCAGATACATGCAAACTTGGATTTGCGTCTCTGCAACTCTTCCATCCGAGAATCAAGTTGAGCGCGGGCGCGCTCCTTGGCTCGCCGCTCTTCGTCCAATCGGGACTCCAAGGATTGCTTTTCTTCCACAATGGACCTCCGGACGACAACAACCTCCCGACGAGCTTCCTGAAGCTCGTTGCGAAGTGTCTCTAGCTGTGTGTTGAGGGAGTCTCGCTCCTTCGCAAGTTCTGTTGCTTGCATCCTGGCTTTTCGCACTGATACGGGTATTCCATGTCAGTAATCCGCACCGCGCGCGGAGAATGAGAACGTACAGTTCTTCTCAGAGTCGCTTAGGGATGTCTCAAGAGTGCTCACAAGATCCATGTGGGTGGCCAGATCGCTCTCGCAATGGGACAGTTGCTTGTTGAGCGTTTTGATCATCACCTCCTGTTCGTTGATATGCTTTGCCTGGTCATCGATCTTTACTGCCAAAGCTTTGGCATCAAGTGGGGATCCACCGGCGACACTGATCGAAGCGACAGACGTCGCAGGCGAGTCCATCTGCGAATCCTTGGATGTCGAGGGAGACATAGCCGACGACTGAGTCGATACGCTCGAATGAGATTCCTGGGTCTTTGGTGCAGGTGGCGGTGGAACCGATGGAGGCGGGGTCGGTGGAGGCAGCTTCCCATTCAAGCCATTCACTCTGGAGAACGTAATGTTACGATCTGATGCGACACGCTGAGGGGTGTCCTGAATGCCAGAATTGCGTGCCAACTGAGCCTGTAGATCGCGCACCGCGCTCTCGTGCTTGTGTTTCTCGGCCTGCAAAGTATCCTTCTCGTCCTTGACACGCAGAAGGTTATCCTGCATCTCAGCGATCAGAGAACGGTGTCTCTCTAGCTCATCGGCGAGGGATTCCTGATCGGTCGCTGCCTGGATGAGCCTTGTCTGCTCTGTGATCGCCCTCTCGAGCTCGGCCTTGACCCTCTCCAACTCTTGGCAAAGATCGTCATTGACTGAACGAGCGGCCACAAGCTCCTCCTCCATTTTCGCGATGATCTGCGCCTTTTCCTTGACAGATTGGCTCTGAGCGGCCCGTGTCACAGTAAATTCGCTGGTTGCGACGCGGTACGATTCGATTTGTTCTCTGAGCTTCTCGAGGTCTTTGAGCATGGCTTCTCGTTCGCTTGAACGTGTCTTTTCCAACTCTGCTAGACTTGAGGCGGAGTGCTGTCGTTCCCTCTCCAGTGCCAGGGAGTGCCGCTCTTGGGAGGTCTTGAAGTCAATACGAACTGTCTCCAGTTCTCCCTCGAGATGTTGGTGTTCGCGTAGGAACTGGCTGTGTACATCCGAGTGGTGCTGCTCTAGCTCGGCCAGGGCCGCTGCGGAACAGTTACGTTCCTCAAGAAGTGCATCCTCGGATGCCGCTCGCGTTTCTTCAAGGACAGCAGCATGTTGGTCCTGCGCACTTTGGAGGGCAGACGTCAAGCTAGCCAAAGCCGCTCCGTGTTCTGCTTCGAGCGCCTTGATGGCGATCCCATGCGCCGCAACAGTTGCCAAGTGCTCTTCGTCATGCTGCAGGTTGGAAAGGCGGATGGCCTCCAGATGCGCCTTCTTGAGTTCAGCTACTTCATCTTCGTGTCCACGGGTGACCTCTTGGAGGACAGCAGCTTGTCGTTCCTGTAGAGCTCGAGTCGATGACTCGTGCTCCTCGCGTGCCTTTGCAGCGGCGGTGGTAGCTTCTTGTTCCAGTCGTGTGATCGCCTTTGTGAGGTCCTCGATCTGTGCTTCCGACTGCTCTCTGATGACTGCCATTGCGGTAGCATGTTCTCGTTTCGTGTTCTCTCGTCTCGTTCTGTAATCGTCCTCCTTGTTCGCGACGATTAGAGCATGCTCCGACTTGAGCTTCTCCAGGTCCTCCGCATACATGACATCCCTTCTCGTAATAGCGGCGGCGTGCTCTTCCTGCAGTTCGCGGAGAGCCTGATCGCGAGCAGACTGGGATTCGGATAGCGAACAATCACGAGCCTTCTCAGCCATGCGTATTTCGCTCGCATGGTCCTCGCGGAGACGGTCGAGCATGAAAGTAGCATCCTCAGCTTGCTTGCGAAGTGCCTCAGTGTGGTCATTGCGGAGCTTCGTCAAAGCGTTGTAATACTCTTCTTCGGTACGAAGTAGGTCGGCTGCGGCACCTTCCTCCATGCGCTTCGTTGCGTCAGCATGTTCAGACATGACTGTGCCAAGCGCCTCTCGGTGTTCTTCGGCAAGTCGCTCAAGAGCAGCCTTCCCTTCCCGAGACGCACGCTGTAGTTCGTCTTCGTGGACCGCCTGTAGTTTGCCAAACGCCTCTTGATGGTCTTTGAGGGCTTTGTCAAGAGTGGCTGTTGCGACGGAAAGCTGATTCTGGAGGTTTCCAACCGCAACTTCATGTTCGCCCTTGAGGCTCGCGACAAGTTCGTCTACCTCTGCACCTTTCGCTCTGAGAGCATCCTGGTGCGCAGCGCGCAAGGCATCAATAGCGGCAGCATGATCATTTTCCGCTTTCTGGATGGTTTCGATCAAGTCTTGCTCGCGTTGACAAACTGACTCCAACTCGGTTAGAGCATGATCATGCTTCGCACGTAAACCCTCGAGCTCAGTCGACATATTCAGCGTCTGCAAACACGCGACATGTTAGACCAAGGTGGGTCACTTGACAAAGGATGAACGCACCTGATCTCTAGAGAGTGTGACAAGTTCATCGTGGGCGCGACGGATTTGAGATAATTGATCGTTCAAAGAACTGACCAATTCATTATGTTGAGACTCCTTCTGAGCCATAGCCCTGGATGTAGTTGCTAAATATCGGAAACCAAGAATCACCGAAAGAGGATCCTCACAACATAAGCTCGTTGAGACGATCCAACGATTCATCTACGTCCGCGTCCGCGTCGAGGTCATCGCCAACTGATGATACTCCATGGAGTTGCATGCTCTTGCGGACTGCGTTGAACTTTTGAATGGTCGTAAGAGATAGATGCATGGTATGATCCTCTGGTCCTTTGGTGGTCTCGACGGGGGGTAAAGCTGCGCTTGCCTGTTCTTTTTCTCTCAAGGTGACTTCCAGAGCACTGATTTCTGCTTCACGCTCCTTCAAAACTTCCTGCAGACGCATTATCTCTTTCTCCATGCTGGATGCAGAGCGTTGTTCGGTTGGAGTGACATTGCCATTGTGATTGGAGAGGGAGAACGAAAAGTTGGGAGGACTAGGGGAATGTGAAACCGAGCTAGAGGTCCCGTGACTGGAGTTGGACATTTTGCGGGAACGCGCCGATGAAAGCTCCTGCGACAACGACGGCAAAAGCGAGTGAGAGACCGATCTAGTCAGGGAAGACGCATAAGTGCGGCTGGCAAGTGCATAATACAGGACAGTACCTTCCATGGAGTGACTCCAATGAGACCGCCTGGCGGAAAAAAGGCTTTCGTGCAGGTGAGTCGAATTGCGCGTCAACCATTACCTCCTTGCTCCTCAAGCTAATCATTTTCCGCCGGACGGGCGGTGTCTCCAAGCTTTCAAACTCTGGAATGGTCGGGTTGGCAAGGTTTGCCTCTTGAATCTGGGCAGCAAGATCGGCTATCTCTTGCAACGCATCGCGGTACTTAACGGTGACGGTAGAGAGATCGGCGAGAGTTGCAGCATGGGTCTGTTGCAGCGCAATCAACTGGTTCTCTACTGAGAGGTCCGTTGTAGCTGGAGTGCTGACACCGGAAGAAGAAGACCCATCAGTCTTGTTCGAGTCCTGAAGACTTTGTTTCGCTTGCTCGACCTCTCCAACCATACCGCTTAAACGCACACGGTCTTCATTGGCTTCTTTCTTCTTCCTCTCCCACTCCTCCATTTTAAGCTCGAGATCTTTCACCTTTCTCTCCCGCTTCTCTAGGTCCGTGCGCCAGCCTGCCCCGTCTTGTTCCAAGTTCTCCAACCGCACCTGAAGTGCTACGACTTCTTGGGAGCGTTTTTCACTCTCGCTCTCAAGCCGCGCAATGGTTTGTTGTAGCGAGAGGACAGACTCGTCAGATTTAGCGAGGCGGATCTCAAGATCGGAGATGTACGATGCGGAATGAGATTCGACGTCTTTGTAGCGAGCGAGCTCCCGTTTGAGGTCAGTCAGGGACTCGCTAGAGGACATTGAAGTCTCGTCATATGATTTGACCTTTTCCTCAAGATCGCGGACATAGGCCTATAGTACATTTAATGGACGAGCGTGTAGAGAGGGCAGATAACGACGTACCTCTGTGGAGGTTTCTCGCTCTGCCAGCTTCGCCAAGCGTGACCGGAGCTCCTCTACGTAGAGCTCCGTGGCGGTATGCCTCTCCGTTATCTGAGCCAGTTCTTCTTCCTTTTCCTCGACCAATTCGTTCGTCAAGCGCAAAGCTGCCCGATTCAAGCCCAACTCCGCTTCCATGGCGCTGATTGTCTTCTCGTATTCTTCAATCACAGGCCCCACGATCTCTTCATACTTTGCGGTTCCACCTATACTTCCACCAGTGGACGTCCGATGACGTTCGCCGAGCTCACGGCGGAGTCTTGCGAGTTCTTCCGTACGATCAACATACTTCTCCCTCAAATCCTCGTAGTTGTTCTGGAGCTCGGTCATCTGAGCGAGGAACTTCTTGTTGGAGCTTTCTGGCGCATCGACAACACGCCCTGACTCTCCCAAGACAGAGGTAACGATCCCGCTGCCTTCCTTGAGTTGCTTGAGCTCTTTACGCAGCCGAGTAATAGTGCCTTGCAGCCATTCGATGTCGTCCCAGCCATCTTCCTTCTCGTTGACGACTGCTCGATTTTTGATGTTCCTGGCACGGTTCGCATACTTGAGAGTGTTCACGGTCTCGCCTACGTTCCACTCAGTCGGGCTGACACAGGCGATCATGAGAGTGTGCGCGTTGCCCCCGAGTGAGTCTTGGAGAAGACGAGTGAGTTTTGAGTCACGATAGGGTACGTGCGAGTTGGTGTGCGATTTTGCGCGAGAAGGGTCGCCAAGTGCTGAGATAACATTGCCTAGAGCCAAAAGACCGCTATTAATGGAGATGCCCTCTTTGATACGTTCGCCGGCGGCGGCGGTTCGTTTGAGCTGAGCTTGAAGTTAGCTGACGAGGAAATTGGGAAGAGAAATTGATTACCCGTTCTGAACCGGCCAAGTCAACGAAGTGGAACTTGGACACAATTGTCGTCCATTCGCCGCCGTCGTCGTCATTATCGGCTGTTCGGCTATCTGGCGGTCGTAAACCGAGCGCACTGGCAGGCCGCAGCCCCCCTCCTCTCCCCATTGCGGCATGAAAACTAGGGGTAGCTGGCCTGCCCATTATAGGAGAAGAAACTCTGGCGGCGGTGGGTGAGCTGGTATAAAGAGATCCTGGGCGAGCAAGTCGCGAAGGCGAACGACCATTTAGGGGCAAGGGGGAGGTTGACCGAGGAGGAGGTCCAGAGCCGGTAAACTTCTTCTGGGTGAGAGTCAAAGAAAATATGGCATGCGAACGAGAGGATTGGGCATTCATGTCGGTCTCGTTCGTGCGCCTGATAGAGGTTCCCTGTCGAATAAGGCTGGGAACTGATCAGTCCGGGCCTATGGGGGCATTGACGCGCATATGATCACATACTTCATGACTTCATTGGTGTTCCGAACGTTGACCTCTCGAAGACCACCCCAAATTATGGAACCGTCTTTCCCTTCCCTTATCTGTACTTCGCGGCGGGCACCAGTGGCTTCATCCGAACTCAAAAGGTCAATCAAATCCTCATTGTACACTTCTATGAATGAGCCCTTGATACTGTAATTCCAAGACCCGCCACGTTCGTCCTTGAGCTTCTTTGCCTGCGCGAATATCGTTGATACAGCGCGTGGTATGATTCCCATGCTGTTGTTTGGGTCGGAAGGGTTGGCGTCCAAATCGATGCCAGTCATGGTAAAGGTCTTGCCGCTACTAGTTTGGCCGTAGGCGAGAATAGTGCAATTAAAGCCTTCGAGAAAGCGCGAAATGAGAGGCTGTGCAGTGGTTGTAAAGAGTGCATGCTGTGTGGTATTGGGGGAATGGACTTGGTCGAAAGTGAACACTTGTTTTTTGCCGGGGGTGGCAGGAGAGGAAAGAGCGGTAGCAGAACCAGAGGCAGCGGGTGCGGCGGAGACGGCGTCGACGGAGACGGTGGTGGGCGTTGTTGCGTGAATGACAGACCTCTGAAAGCGAGCGGGAATCGACGCAACGTCTGCGGACGTCGTGGGCCGAATGCGCAACGCTGTCAAGAGATGAGTACTAGCACACGAAGGGGACGACAGAGATACTCGCCGACTTGAACAGACGTCGTTGCGCCCGACGACGACGACGACGGTGATGACGAGTGGGGCGCCATCACTGGTGTTGACGGTGGTTGGAAGGGAAATTGGCGGGCGTTGCCGACCAAGTGTGTTTCAGCTCACACGGCCAGGGTGACAGCGTAAAATATACAGAATTATGTAGTACGGGTATGCTGAAAGCTATCGAACAACCGAAGAAATCAAGGATCGTGAGTGTACGTGTCGTAACGAATCTGGTCTCTATCTCAGCAGCTCAGCATCGCCTCACCTGAGCCACCAATCAAACTTGGAGGACCTCACGGCAACCAGATCTTGACCATCTGGTCAACGCCAGCTGATGCCACCACATTGACCAACTTCTCAGGCTCGCCAGACTTGGACTCGGCCCCTTCCACCCCATTCGTCTTTCCGGAGCTCACAGACACCTTTTGCCGTCCCCAAGCGATCGTGGCGACGAAATGCGTATGTGCCTCCACCGTTTTCATACATCTGCCCGTCGACAATTCCCATATACGTATTGTCTTGTCGTCAGATGCCGAAAGCAAAAGCTTCCCCGAGGGATGGAAGACGAGTGCTCGAATCCAGTTGTCATGCCCGGCCTAGCAGAAAGACTCGTCAGTCGCTCTTCTGTGCAACGCCAAAAGACAACCTACAAGGTTCTTGAGCATCTGACCACTCTGTGTGTCCCAAAGTTTGATTGTCTTGTCTCTCGAACCCGTCGCGACATATGCACCAGGCTTCTTCACCCGATCCGTGTTCTGAATGCAGTGTGAGATATGACCACGAGTCATCGCATGAACGAACCGGAACGCCTGCAAGCTCGCGAATAGCATTGTACGATGCAATCGGAGCAAAAACTACAACTTCAACCTGGTGGTCGTGTCCCCGAAGCTCCGTCTTTTGTTCGCCCGTAAGAGGGTCCCAAAGTCGAGCAGTCTGTCGCGCACATTCTGTAAGGGGCTGAAGGCGAACCGACGTGTGAGACAAACTACCTGATCCTTGGAAGCACTCGCTAGCAGTCGCCCATCGTCGGACGGGACGACGTAACGGACCCAGTCAGTATGACCGGTGATTGTCCGCAAGAGATGCCTTGTCGGAGTCCGTCAGCGTTTCCGCCACGTCGCGGGTCCGGACTTACGCTGAAGCCACATCGAATATCCTAATTGAATGATCCCAACTCGCGCTGACGATGGACTGATCTCCGGGAAGAAATCGCGCAGAAGAAACGGCATGATCGTGACCTGTCAACGTCTTGATGTTCTTCCATTCATTCTGAGAATCCCAAATTTTGATGAACAAATCCGACGAGCATGTCACTGATGGATCCCCTTATGAGAACGGGCGCCACCAATTCAATGACTCGACCCTCACCCAAGAGATGACCCTTGTGGTCGAATTCGACGTCGTTGACCCCTTTTTGATGACCCTTTAGTGTTCTCTCGAATTCGCCCGTTTCCCAATCCCAAATTTTGACGGTGGCATCCTCGCTAGCGGAGGCGAGCAACGAGTACTGCGGATGGAACGCGACACGCGTTATGCTCTGCCTGTGTCCGGTCAGAACGTGCGCGGCTGGTGCACGGGGTACCCAATCGGCCTGCATTGCGGCCCGCTTTGAGGGTGCGAGAGAGAGTTCTTCCTGCAGGGACGCATTTCGCGTCTCGAGGTCCATGATCTGGAAGGAGAGAGCTCAATCGCAGGGTGAGGACTGGGGGGGGTGCACCACACCTTCTTCTGCAGACGAATGACGCTCGTCCACTTTTTCTCCAAAAGGCCGGCATACTTTGCCTTTGGATCTGGCGAGTAATCTATGCCCGAGTCCTGCTTCAGCGCGTTGTATGCGCCAAGAAAGTTGCTGGCATGGAGGTACTCGAGCATGGACTTGTGCCTGCATGGATGCGATGAGGACTTGATTAGCGGGTAGACCTGGCACGTACAGTTCTTCTCGCTGACGATCTGAAAGGAGGGCCATGGTGATTCCAGGCAGACGACCGCGCGACGGGCGGTGATCTTGTTTTGCATTGTTGTTCCTAGTACGAACTACTACAATTTCAACCGGATCGACTTGAACTCCTCCGTCGCGCGCTTCATCGCCGCCTCTACTGGCAGCCTCTCCAGCGAGCTTGCCCCGACTTGACTCGATTAGCGCGATGAGCTGGTTCACAACTGGTTCACTCACAGAATCCGTGCACGTCCCTCACCCGCTCGATTACATACCGCGCGTCCCCCGCAGTTGCAATTGGCCCCCCG